>CAOKZL010003008.1:0-137722 GCA_948472985.1 Iguana delicatissima
ACACTGCCTCTGCAAACAGGCTTGTCTGTGTGTTACTTTTTCTTGTCTGTCAGACATGCTGTGACGCTGTGACTTAATTGCCTCAGCCTTGATTTACTGCCCGCAGGAGACTGTTACATGCTGCCTCGTTTGGGCCTGTCCACTGATTGCAAGAATGCCTCAGCAGGCTTTCTCCACATGGTCCAGGTAGATGGTTTTAGAGGTGTTTTTTGAAGTGTTTTTCTACAATGGCTCATGTGGTGCCTACCTCGTCAAGCCTAATGTAACTAATTACTTGGCATGGGCTCAGCTTGCATGGAAAAAGTATTGCAAGCTGAGGGGCTGTGGGCTCTTCCACAGCTCCCCGACTCTGCAGGCAACTGCTGCGCAGATAGGCAGTGGCAAGAGGGATGCCATGTCTCTTCACCCTCCTGGCTGTGGAGGATGACCAGCTCATGGTATATCAGGGATCTTTCCACCTCCAGAAGCCTGGATGAGGCTGTGGGAGTTGTTTTCGTGCTCAATCAGCAGCCCCGGCCCTGTGCGTGCTTTATATGGGATGAAACTGGCCCCCGGTGTCCTGGTGAGGCAGCATTTGGCTGAGATGCTCAGAGCTGTTTCGTCACTTCGGGAGAGAGGCAAAGTGTTGCCTAAAGGTGACAAGGTATTTTGCAGGTCCCTTGATAGTTCCTGGAATTCTGTGTTTTTTTGCTCCGATTGCATGCCAGAGAGAGAGTTAACCTGCTCGTTTTGGTTCTGCCCGTCTGCTGGAAAGAACAGGAAGCCGCGCAAGCAATGCAGTCACTTCTATTCACACGCAGGCTTCAGCTGCAGAGGCCTGTGCCGGGAGGAGTCTCGGCTGCTGAGGCGAGGCACAGGGGTGGCGCTTTAAGTGTATTGCCCTGCTCCCAACAGGAGCAGTTCACAGGCGCCGGTGCCAGCACGTGGCAGAGGAGGCAGAGAAGGTCGGGCCAGAGGGTGGCTGAGAGGTCAGGTTGCCATGGGGAGATGCTGTTGTGGTACGGACTGAATTTGTTTGGCTTCTAGCACAGGTGTTTCCTACATCTGGTCAATTATGAAGATTTTATTCCACTGTTTGGATTTCTGCCAGTGTTTCCACTGTGACATTAGCAGATGGAGAAGGCCAAAAGTTTGTGGCTGAGGTGTAGCTTTTGTCCCTGCCCTTGACATGGGTTTGAAAAATGTTTTGTTTGTTCTCTCTTGATTTCTGTTTGCTTTCTGTGGGGCAACTCAACAGAGTCTGGGTTTAGTTTGGGTTCTATGGAAGAAGGCAAAATGTATGGGGTGGTATGTGCTGTGGTCTACACATGGATAAGGGAGGGCTGTTCTTCTTGAGCTCACCACACACTGTGTGTAATGTGTATGGCAATGTCCACAACATGATGGAGTGCCTTCATCTCCTCCACCGTCGTTGCAGCACATGCATGCTTTCCTGTGTTAAAGAGGCTTGCTGGTTGTTTGTAAAGGGTGTACTCTGAAGCCTTGTAGTGTTTTTTCTTGCACTGTGTGATATTTGTAAGAGCAAGCTAAATCTAAACAACTCCCAGCACCGAGGGTTGGTTTCGTGTAATTGACTTGCCCGTTTCAGTTGGTACACTGTGATATTGTGGTTCTGATGAGTAAACCATCCCTAGGGGGCTGAGGATTTCGTTATTTCTCACAGACTTTAGCAGGTTCATTTTCTGCTATTTGTTTGAAGCAAAAAAGTCTGATGTGTGTCAAGTTTAAGAACTGGTGTTCCTTGGTTGAAAGGGAGTTTGCTTTGAAATGAATATAGGAATGGAATTCCTGTCGGAGAACTTGAAGAATGGCTTCAAAAGGCAAGGCATTGTTCACAGAACGACTGCCATGTATTTCCTCATCAAAATGAGGCTGAGCAGAATGTAGGGGTTCTGGGACAATCTCAAATGCAGGATCTTGATGTAGATCTGCCTCTGAGTTTTTGGGGCCACAATTCTGACTGCCTGTTACATACACAACAGGCTGTGGAGTTCTGTGGTTATGTTATCTCCTATGAATGTCTGTTTGGTAAACAACCTTCCATTGCACATCTTAGAGTTTTTGGGAGTTTTTGTTTGCTGCACATCCTAAGGGAAAAAAGAAGGAAGGGGGAGCCAAAGGCCCAGCGTAATTGCCTTTGTTGGCCACTGAGCCAACTGCAAAGGGATCGTTTTCATGTGGTGGCAATTCCTGTGTGGCTTGTTGAGGCAAGGCCCCTTTTGAGGAACATGCTAATTGGTCGCGTGAGCCTCTGGTCTTCTCTCCTGTGGCGGTCTCGTCTGGAGCCAGTGCAGCCTTCAGTCTCTGCTCCACTCCCAGCCTCCGCTTTGTACTCCTCTTAAGGTCAGAACAGAAGAGGCAGAGGATGTGGAGGAGAGAGCTGTAAGTGATGTGCAAGGGTCTTGCAGGGAGCAGAGAGCGTCAGGCTCAGTGAAAGGTTCTCGCAGTGCTGGACGACCTTTGCAGGATCGTCCCATCCCCTATATTGATCTCAAAGAAAAACGAAAGGCATTCCACTAAAGTTATGCTGAGTCTCTGCAGTTCGTGTGTGCTGTAAACTGTGAGCCTCAGTGCTTTGCTGATGTTGTGAAAATGCCTGACAGGCAGAACCCTGGGTGGGATGCAATGCAGAGTCAAATGGATTCCATTATTCAGCATGATGTGTATTCTCTTTGTGATTTGCCCAAGGGTGTGAAGCCAATCCACAGGCAAATGGGTCTACAAGTTAAAACCCACTGCTGATGGGCACTGCTAACTATAAGCTGCGGTGGCAGTGGTATTGTGGGTTCTTGCAAGACATCAGTGATCTGGATCAAATCTACTCCCCGACTGTGAAAGCACAGTCCATCAGGTTGGTGTTTTCCATAGCAGCTGCAGAGAAAAGCTGTCATCACACACTTTGACATCACCACTGCCATCTGAATGCTGATTTGGAGAAGAAGGTAGCATGCTTCAGCCTGATGGGTTTGTAGTAGGGAGAGAAAGTCAAGTTTGGTTTTTGAAGAAAATCGCTTTACTGGGTCACGGCAATCTGCCAGGTGCTTGGAATTTTTGTTTACACAATGCCCTGCAAGGGTGCGGGTTCAAACAAAGCCTTGCTGATCCCTGTGTATATGTTTGGGGGAAAGGGGAGAGTTTGGAAATTTCTTGCATATGTGGGTTGCCTGTTTGGTCAGTGTGACACAAAAACAAGCGCAAGTGTTTGAAAGGAGCTGGAAAAAGTTTCAGGTGAAAAAACCTAGGTTAGTACAGGCTTCTTGGAATTTAAGTACAGAGAACTGAAAATCGGCAAACTTCCCCGTGTGTGTTAGAAACAAAAAAATGCAAAGTTGTTAGAATTGTGTCAAATGTCTGATTGCAATTGGTACAAACTCTCAATGGTGTGAGGTTTTTCTAAAAACAGTCTGTGAGGAATTATTTCCTGATATACACCTGTATCTAGTCTGTCATTGGAGCCTTTTGTACTAGCGGCACCAGCTGGCTGCATATTGCTTTAAGTGTCAACATTTTGGGCAGAGTGTGTGCTAACCCAACCCAGTATCATTGGAGGGTGTGAAAAGGGTACTAGGGGTACCTGAAAGGTTCCCTTGATTATTGCCAAGCATTTGTCCTGATGAGACGCCAAACCTTGTCTGTTCATCAGACAGTGATTTTGCTGGAGGCATGTGGGACTCCAAGCACAAACTGGTTTTCTTGTCAAATACAGTGGTGTAGCAATCGACTGCAAGTTTAAAAAAGTCTTGCCTTGCTTTATCAACTGCAGAGGCAGAATTTGTGAGTCTATCTGTACTCTGTAATGGCAGTTGGTTTGGTTTTTGCAGTTACTACAAGACCTGCATGTGTCTGTGCCATTGCCAAGGCAAATATGCTGTGATTCACAAGCCTGTATTCAAATGGCAGTGTCTACCAGGTGTCTTCCAATCAAAACACATTGAAATATCCAAATTTCACAATGTGAAAGAGTGCACGGTAATTGAGAGGGAAAAAAGTGTCCCTTACCTACTGTCTTCAGAAGAAAACGTAGTGATGTGTTTACTAAGCCACTTCCTGTGAATGCATTTGGTCAACACGTTAGCAAACTGGGGTTGAAGGAGTTCTCCAGTGCATGTGGCTGAAAATGTTACGCAAGGAGTAGGGAGCGTCACAATACGAGACGCTGTTGTACTCCTGGCTGCACATTTTCCCACCACCAGAGGGTGAGAAAGCAAACCTGCTTGTAGTTCTTTAGACTCAGCCATACAGAGCGTTTCCCATGTGCTAATGTAACCAAGGCCGTCTGGTCTGAGTGTGGGCATAGGTGCCATGGTTTGAAAGTGCCACGTAATATGTAATACTTAAAAACATGGCCTCTGAATAGGCTGTGCTCTCTGTTAATTTTTCTCTACTCTGTTAGAGACTCGCTACGCTGTGACTTAATCGCCTCTAGCTTGATTTACTGCTCGCAATAAAGACTGTTAACAGCGCCGCCTCTGTTCAGCCAGGAGTTTTTTTGACGCATGGCAAGAATGCCTCAGGCGGGTTTTTGACAAGTTGATGTCCTGTCTGTCCAAATGGATACTCGGACGAAAAAATAATTGCAGTTTCTCTTTTGAGTTCAGGGTAGGTAAATTGTCACCGAGGGTAGGGTACAGTTTCAATAGTCTATTTTGCAGAATTCTACCTCCAGGTTTTACAATATGTTAACTGTTCAAGACAAAGCTTGGGGAAGACTCTGACACAGGATTCTTTTTGACAAGTCTCCAGTAATTAAAGGCAAAATAAAATGAACACGCGATTTGATCGGGGCAAACCAACCTCAGCTCGGACTAGTGCCGCAGGGCTGCCGGTGGCAAGTTTAATAATTTTTTAAGAAAAACATTTTTGATGGGTTTCCAGTTTGGCTAACAAGGAACTATCCATCCAAACTGCAGCACCGTACAGAATCTGGGCTATAACTTTACTCTGGAAAATTTTGAGGGCTGCAATATCTGATGACCCCCTGTGGTATTATACAATTTAAGCATTGCTTCAGTGCATTTACAGCAGATGCTCTCAATAGCTTCATGTGAGCAGCTTCAGGAAAGATTTTCTGCGTTGAATTCCTAATATACTTAATCTGCATTGCTCAATTTCTATGACCATTGTGCCTTTTACTCAAATACCATCACCTTTGTTTTATATAATTGATATTCAACATTTCATTGAACAATATACATTGAGCTTCAGCCAGGAACCTTTTCCAATATACGCGTCAAAGAAATTAAAACCATATCATCAGCATAGAGAAGGATAGAAACCTTCTTTCTACCTAAGAGGGTGGGGAAAAATTCTGATCCAGATAATGCTGGGATTATATCATTCAGGTATAGTTCTAAAGTGCTGGTGCCAATAAACAGCCCTGTTTGACTCCCCTATTGGCTGGGGAATTCAGATCAGTTAGCAAGCCAGCAGATGCCCACTCTTATTCTGGCTGATGTATTAGAGGAAGTTTCCTTAATAGCACAGTACCTGCCACTTGTTTATATGGGTGGTAGTCAGTTCATGCCACAGCAAAGTTCTATCAATTGAATCAAAAGGTGCTGCTAAGTAAACAAAGGCAACAAATAAGGGAGTTTGGTGGCTGAGACTCTTGATGGGCTAAGAAATTAGTAGTCAGGCAGCTGGTCGATGTACTTGTCCTCTCCCTAAGCCACAGCTGCTCTCTGGATAAATGATGGTGATCATAGATTCCCATTCCTCCAAGTTATACAGCAAACATCTGTTAAATAAATTAGAGGAATGGGAATCTACTAATCACATCATTTATCCCAGCAGGCTGGCTTTAGGAGAGGACAGAGTACCATCGACCACTGCCTGACTCTCTATTTCTTAGCCCATCAAGGAATTCTGGGCCCAACCAAACTCCTATTTGTTGCCTTTGTTTACTTAGCAGCACCTTTTGATTCAATTGATAGAAACTTGCTGTGGCATAAATCTACTACCACCAATATAGACAATCGCCTACTGCTGCTTATTAAGGAACTTTATTCTAATACATCAGCCAGAATAAGAGTGGGCATCTCTCTGGCTTGCTAACTGATCTGATTCCCACCAATAGGGGAGTCAAACAGGGCTGTTTATTGGCACCAGCACTTTTCAACTTATACCTGAATGATATAATCCCAGCATTATCTGGATCAGAATTTTTCCCACCCTCTTTAGGGTCAAAGAAGGTTTCTATCCTTCTCTATGCTGATGATATGGTTTTAATTTCTTTGACGCGTATAGGTTTGAAAAGGTTGCTGGCTAAGCTCAATGTATATTGTTCCAATGAAATGTTGAATATCAATTATACTAAAACAAAGGTGATGGTATTTGGTAAAAGGCACAATGTCATCAAATTCAGCAATGCAGGAATTTAAGTATCTAGGAATTCATTTCACAGAAAATCTTTCCTGGAAGCCTCACATTGAAGCTATTAGAGCATCTGCTCTGAGATCCACTGGAGCAATCCTTAGATTCTATAATACCACAGGGGGTCATCAGATTGTCCCAGCCCTCAAAATTTTCCAGAGTAAAGTTATAGCCCAGATTCTGTACGGTGCTGCAGTTTGGGGATTGGATAGTTCCTTGTTAGCCAAACTGGAAACCATCCAAAATGTTTTTCTTAAAATTATTAAGACTCCCACCCGGCAGCCCTGCGGCACTAGTCCGAGCTGAGGTTGGTTTGCCCCCGATCAAATCGCGTGTTCATTTTATTTTGTTTAATTACTGGAGAACTATAAAAGAATCCTGTGTCAGAGTCTTCCCCAAGCTTTGTCTTGAACAGTTAACATATTGTAAAACCTGGAGTGCAAGTTACGATAGACTATTGAAACTGTACCCTACCCTCGGTGACAATTTACCTACCCTGAACTCAAAAGAGAAACTTTGCAATTATTTTTTCGATTACGGTGTCCATTTGGACAGACAGGACATCAACTGTCAAAAACCCGCCTGAGGCATTCTTGCCATCAGTAGAAAAAACTCCTGGCTCAAAAATGGAGGCAGCAGTCTAACAGCTTTATTGCGTGGGTAGTAAAATCAGCTAAGGCGATTAAGTCACAGCGTAGCGAGCCATCTCTAACAGAGTAGAGAAAAAGTAACAAGAAGCACAGCCTATTCAGAGGCCATGTTTTTAAGTATACATGTTCAATAACAAGGAGCTTTTCAAACCATAACATATGCCCACAGCTGCAATAAAACTCAGATGGCCTTGGTTACATTCAGCTTTCACATGGGAAAAACGCTCTATATAGCTAGTCTAAAGAACTACAAGCAGTTTTGCTTTCTCACCCTTGGTGGTGGGAAAATGTGCAGCCAGGAGTACAACACATCTCGTATTGTGACACTCCCCTACTCCTTGCGTAACATTTTCAGCCACCATGCACTGGAGACTCCTTCAACCCCGAGTTTGCTAACGTGTTGACCAAATGCATTAGCAGGAAGTGGCTTAGTAAACACATCAGCTACGTTTTCTTCTGAAGACACATAGGTAAGCAGACTTTCCTTTCTGTACATACTGTTTCACATTGTGAAATTTGATGTCAATGTGTTTTGATCGAGAAGACACCTGGTCTAGACACTGCCATTTGAATACAGGCTTGTGAATCACAGCATATTTGTATTGGCAATGGCACAGACACATGCAGGTCTTGTAGTAACTGCAAAAACCAAACCAACTCAGTACAGAGTACAGATAGACTCACAAATTCTGCCTCTGCAGTTGATAAAGCAAGGCAAGACTTTTTTTTAGACTTCCAGTCGATTGCTACACCACTGTATTTGACAAGAAAACCAGTTGTGCTTTTGCGGTCCACATATCTAGAGCAAAATCACTGTCTGATGAAGATACAAGGTTTGGCGTCTGATCAGGACAAATGCTTAGGCAATAATCAAGGGAACCTTTCAGGTACCCTAGTACCCTTTTCACACCCTGCCAATGATACTGGGTTGGGTTAGCACACACTCTGCCCAAAATGTTGACACTTAGAGCAATGTCAGGCCGGCTGGGCCCCAGCTAAGTACAAAAGGCTCCCAATGACAGACTGATACAGGTGTATATCAGGAAATAATTCCTCACAGATATTTTTCAAAAAACCTGGCACCATTGGAGTTTGTACCGGATTGCAATCAGACATTTGACACAATTCTAACAACTTTACAATTTTTTGTTTCTGACACAGCAGAATACCATTTTCAGTTCTCTGTACTTAAATTCCAAGAAAGTTCTGTACTAGGCCTAGGTTTTTCACCTGAAACTTTTTCCCCAGCTCCTTTTCAAACACTTGCGCTTGTTTTTGTGTAGCACTGACCAAACACAGATCATCCACATATGCAAGAAGAATTTCCAAGCTTCCTCTTTCCCCCAAACATATACACAGGGATCAGCAAGGCTTTGTTTGAACCCGCACCCTTGCAGGGCATTGTGTAAACAAAAATTCCAACACCTGGCAGATTGCCGTAACCCATAAAGCGATTTCTTCAAAAACCAAACTTCACTTTCCTCCCTCTACTACAAACCCATCAGGCTGAAGCATGTACACTTCTTCCTCCAAATCAGCATTGAGATAGGCAGTGGTAATGTCAAAGTGTGTGATAACAGCTTTTGAGCTGCTATGGAAAACACCAACCTGATGGACTGTGCTTTCACAGTCGGGGAGTAGATTTGATCCAGATCACTGATGTCTTGCAAGAACCCACGTGCCACTAGGCGCGCTTTAGATCTCCAGCAACATGGTCCCATCAGCAGTGGGTTTTAACTTGTAGACCCATTTGCTGCTAATTGGCTTCACACCCTTGGGCAAATCACAAAGAGAATACACATCATGCTGAATAATGGAATCCATTTCACTCTGCATTGCATCCCACCAGGGTTCTGCCTGCTGCTCAGGCATTTTCACAACATCAGCAAAGCACTGAGGCTAACAGTTTACAGCACACACACGAACTGCAAGAGACTCAGGGGAAAACGTTTAGGTGGAATGCCTTTCGTTTTTCTTTGAGATCGTCTGGGATGGGACGATCCTGCAAAGGCTCGTCCCTGTCCTCAGCACTGCGAGACCTTTTCACTGAGCCCTCGCGTTCTCTCTCCCCTGTGCAAGACCCTTGCACATCACTTACAGCTCTTCTCCTCCACGTGCCTCTCTCCTCTTCTGTTCTGACCCTCTGAGGAATTGGGAGTGGAGGCTGGGAGTGGAGCAGAGACTGAAGGCTGCACTGGCTGAGAAGCTGCAGACCAGCCACAGGGAGAAAACTTCAGAAGCTGCCTGAACACGCGACCAATTAGCATGTTCCTCAAAAGAGGCATTCCTAGACACCACACAGGAATTGCCACCAGCATGAAAATGATACCCTTTGCAGTTGGGCTCATAGCCAACAAAACGCATACGCTGGGCCTTTGGCTCCCCCTTCCTTCTTTGCCCCTTGGGGATATGTGCACCCAGCAACTCCCAAACTCTAAGATGTGCAATGGAAGGTTGTTTACCAAAGATACATTCATAGGAGTAGCATTAACCACAGAACTCCACAGCCTGTTGTGTATGTAACAGGCAGTCAGAATTGCCTCACCCCAAAAAACTCAGAGGCAGATCTGCATCAAGCAGCAAACTGTGCATTTGAGTCTGCAGAACCCCTGCATTCTGCTCAGCCACTCCATTTTGATGAGGAGAATAGCTGGCAGTCGTTCTGTGAACAATCCTTTGCCTTTTGAACCATTGTTGCAAGTTCTCCGACAGGAATTCCATTCCTCTGTCGGTTTGAAGCTTTTGCAGGGAATAACCAAACTGCCTTTCAACCAAGGAACACCAGTTCTTGAGAAACTCAACACACATCAGACTTTTGTTTCAACAAATAGCAGAAAATGAACCTGCTAAAATCGTCTATGAGGATGACGAAATACCTAGCCCCCCCTAGGGATGGTTTACTCATAGGACCCACAGGATCACAGTGTACCAACTGAAACGGGGCGGTCGGTACACGAAAACCAACCCTCGGTGCTGGGAGTTGTTTAGATTTAGCTTGCTTGCAAATAGCACAGTCAAGAAAAACACTACAAGGCTTCAGAGTACACCCTTTACAACAACCAGCAAGCCTCTTTAACACAGGAAAACATGCATGTGCTGCGCGCCGGTGGAGGAGATGAAGGCACTCATCATGTTGTGGGACATTGCCATACACATTACACACAGTGTGTCGTGGCTCAAGAAAGAACAGCCTCCCTTCTCGTGTAGCCACAGCACATACCACCCCATCTTTGAGGATTTTACCTTGCTTCCCATAGAACTCAACCTTGAACCCAGACTCTGTTAGTTGCCCCACAGAAAGCAAACAGAAATCAAGAGGAAACTACAACATTTTTTCAAACTATGTCAAGGGCAAGGGAAAAGCACAACCTCTCCAGGAACCTTCAGCTTTTGTTTGATCTGCTAATGTCACAGTGGAAACACTGGCAGAATCCAAACAGTCAAATAAATCTTCATAATTGACCAGATGCTGGGAACAGCCGCTGTCTAGAAGCCAAACAGAACCACCTGCCTCCTCAGAGTCCGAAACAGTGTCCGCAACAGCATCTCCCATGGCAACAGCAACTCTCAGCCGCCCTCTGGCCCGACCTTCTCTGCCTCCTCTGCCACGGCTCCTGGCACCGGCGCCTGTGAAGCTTTGCTCCCCTTGCTTCAGGAGCGGGCAATCACACTTAAGATGAGAAGCAATCCCACAGCGAAAGCACCTTGGCACAGCATGGGCTCTCACCAGCCCCTCCTGCCTCGCCTCAGCAGCCGGAGAACTCTTCCTCCCGGCACAGGCCTCTGCAGCTGGAGCCGTCTGATGGTGTCGCTGCATTCCTTGCGCGCTTTTCCTCTTCTTCCAGCAGACGGGCAGAAACCAAGGGAACGGTTAACTCTCTCTGGCATGGATTGAAGTGAGGACACCACCAGATTCCAGGAACTATCAAGGGAATTCAAGATGCAAAAGACCTCGTCACCTTCAGGCAACACTTTGCCTCTCTCCCGAAGTGACGAAAACAGCTCTGACATCTCAGCCAAATGCTGCCTCACCAGGACACCGGGGGCCAGTTTCATCCCATATAAACAGGCGCACAGGGCGTACTTGGCGGCTGCTGATTGACACAAAAACAACTCCCTGCAGCCTCATCCAGGCTCTCCCCAGGGGGTGGAAAGATCCCTGAATATGCATGAGCTGGTCATCCTCCACAGCCAGAAAGTGGGGATACATGGCATGCCTCTTTGCCACTGCTATCTCCGCAGCAGTTCCCTGCAGAGTCGGGGGAGCTGTGAGGCACCCCCACAGCCCCTCAGCTTGCAAATACTTTTCCATGCGAGCTGACCATGCCAAGTAATTAGTTGCATTTAGCTTAACGAGAGGTAGGCACCACATGAGCCATTGTAAAAACACTTCAAAAAACACCTCTCAAAACCATCCTCTGCGACCATGTCAAAAACCTGCCTGAGGCATTCTTGCCATCAGTAGAAAAAATCCGCCGAAACGAGGCAGCAGTCTAAAGAGTCCTTTATTGCGGGCAGTAAATCAAGCTAAGGCAATTAAGTCACAGCGTAGCAAGCTTATCTCTAACAGAGTAGAGAAAAAGTAAACAAGAAGCACAGCCTGTTCAGAGGCCGTGTTTTAAGTATACATGTTCAATAACAAGGAGCTTTTCAAACCATAACATATGCCCACAGCTGCAAGAACCAGACGGCCTTGGTTACATTCAGCTTTCACATGGGAAACGCTTATACAGCTAGTCTAAACAACTACAAGCAGTTTTGCTTTCTCACCCTCTGGTGGTGGGAAAATGTGCAGCCAGGAGTACAATACATCTCGTATTGTGATATCAACCACTCTAAATTTTCAAAATGGTACAAACTATTTAAATTTGATCACCAAAGGGCTGTGTACCTGACGAAACTAACATATCTAAACCTTCGCCAGGCTTTTACAGCCCTCTGATTCCAAACTATGCCCACAGCCATGATTGATGGCAGATATTTGCACATTCCATTGGCCCTTCGTACATGTGGTTGCAGGGCCTCAGAAATAGAGGACCTGCCGCACTATCTGTTTTCTTGTTCTTTGTATGATGAACCAAGAACAAAGTTCTTGGGGGCTATTTTGTCTTCTTTACATGCAAATACCACATCCGAAAAGATTTTTTACCTGCTGTCCGACACCAACTCTGCGGTAACCCATAAGGTCTCTCTTTATGCCCTTGCAGCTATGAAAATCAGGGCCAGTCTCATCAAGGATATGGCAGTTGACTGTGCTGGGGATGATTTTTATTGATTTTTATTGATTTTAATAATCTTAGCACTAATGTTCACCCTAATATATTTTATGATTATATAGTTTTTATATCTTATATATTTTATAACTCTGTATGTCCATATTTTATTGTACTAGTCACCTACTGTATTTTATATGCTTTTTATGTATGATCTATTGTAATATTTTAATGCTTTATTTGTACTTTTATCACAGATTCTGGTGACATGTATGCAAATGGCCTATGGCTAAAGCATTATAATAATAAAATAAATAACTAAAATAAATATAAATGCCATAAAGTATTGAACATATAGAACATTGGGAGGCATAGTAAACTTTTTTATGATGTAAAGGCAGTTTTTCTAATTGAACAGTGTTTACAAGAACATTATGCATGGAACAGATGTTTGAAGTTTTAGAATGATTTTGCAATTGTGAAACTGGAATCTCTAAAGAGTGGTTTTGTGGAAACAATGATACTTCTGCTCCCTTGGTATTCCATCACATCTGATTCATGCAGATGTTAGACCTCCTTCAATTGTGACCCCATGTGTCATGTTATAATAAACTATCTGTTTACCATTAGAAATTTCTTCAGATGGTCGTCTTTCCAAACTGCTTAACCTTGAGTTTCATGACGAAGAACTGGGCTTCTGGAACCCACAAATTTCTTGGTTTCTATTCTACAGTATTTCTTTGCTTCATCCTTTCCATAAATTTTATATTCAGAGAGAGGATTTTGAAGAATGTCCTCTGATAGAGGAATAATGTTTAATTCAAACATTTCTGGGTGGTCTTATAGGCAGGTCTCATAGTGCTCTATTTTCAAATTATTCCAATGGCCCAATCCTTTGTTCTCCTTTGACACAGCATAAATGCCTTTGCAAAATTTCTGAGATAGAAGATCTCTCACATTAAATTTTATTTTGCCCTACATACTCAGGAGACCCAGTTTACATTTTCAGGTACTATTTTATTGGGTATACAATCACAAACTCTCATAGGATAGATATGTAATTTATTGCCAGATGCTGATTCATTTGGTAACTTAAATAGCATATCTTTTTTGAGTTGGATAAAGCAAAGATCCATACAAAAATGCTTTCAGAGATTGTTCTAAATTTTTTGTAATAATGCATTAATCTGGTCTTGATTTCATGATATTGTCTTATTTTATTGTTTATTTTGTTGCTTGTTTGGACTTTTAAACAACCCAGACTTCCCTTTAGCACATTTTATGAGTCATAACATTTCTAGTACTTGTTTTTGTAATTTCAAATGTGATAGCTCACCTTTTTTGAATGTGTCCAAATTTTGGCAAAGAGCTCTGTCCATAAGCAATAAAACTGACCAGTTATCTGAATGATTGATACAAAATCAAAATTACAGTTACAAACTATGTCATAGCAGCTATTAAACAGTCTGAATATAGCCGACTATTAAGCACTGGACAAATAAATATTTGAAAATACAGTTAAATTTTAGAAGGGAAGGAGCTATTGGACCTCACTGAAAAGAAAATTTCCAAATTTTAATGCCACAACCAAATAGATCCTTTCTATAATTCCATATTAACTTCCCTGGCAACATCCTATGTGGTCCTGGGGCTGTAATTTGGTGAAACACTGTAGTTCTCTGGCTGAGAATTCTAAATAACCCTCTTTAAACTTTAAATCCAAGAATTCCACAGGATACAACCAAGACAGTTTAAGCAGAACCATAGTGCTGTAATTTTGTAGTGTGAAAGAGCCCTTATAAAGCTGGACATCAGCTTTATACCACCAATAAGAACAGGGCTTCTGAAACATATAGGAAAGTCTGGATAAGTTAATATGGGAGCATTTCCTAAGACACTCTGATTCTAGACTACTGAACACTTTAAAGCTTAACCCCAGCTGTTTTCACTGAACAGGAAAATTAAATTATTTCAGTCAGTATGATTGGTAAAAGATCAGACCTACATATGCCAAGTCCTGAACATCAGCAATATACTTCTAGGTATATTTTGAATCAACCACAGGTGTTTTTTAAAAAAATAAAAAAATTCTTAAAGCCGATCTCATCTCATCAGTCTCCATATGGAAAGCTGAGTTATCTAGGCTAGATATTAATAGGGCACTAGTGACCAAAACCAACTCTGCTACCTATAGGAGAGTTTATTGTTGTTGAATTACCCAAAGTGGTTAAAATTCTAGACTACAAAACTGACAAGACAGAGAGAGAGAGAGAAGAGAGGGAGAAGGAGCACATTCCAGATTTCCAGATCCAAGAACAAATCAGCAAATCAGCAACAAGTCTGTCTTATCTGGTCTGTGTATCAGCTTATTCACATGCACCCATTCCTGTAATGACACTAGTAACTGATATGTATCATACTGTTTCTATGATATACATAGCTTGGGTATTGGTGAGCATCCAAGATAAATATTATTGATCCATCTGACTGAGTTATTGTTTGAATGAAAATTCATAAGGATGCTGTACCCTCAGTATGCTATCAAAAAGCTTCATTATAGCTTTACAAATCAACAGCAGTGAAATCGCTAGTAAGCTTTTTCCTCTGAGCTATTTTTTTTTCAGTCTCAGTATTAAAAATCCAAAGTTTATTGAGAAAGATTTAGGATGTGATCTGAAATGCCCAGCCTTAAATTATGTTAATCAGGTCTGAAAACAAAAGCACCATTTTTCATGTAATAAAGTTGCTGATGAAACATATAACTCAACAGGGAAAGTGCTTACCCTAGTAACTTCTTACACAATAGCTCTTGTTGAAAATGAAAAGAAATAAATCTAGCCATATAAGTAACATTATCACATTCTTCTTCAAATGTTCTGAATGCATTAATGGTGTAAGGTCTTTGGCTGTCATTGTCCCTTTCCCTAACTTTCCCTAATCTTAACAAAAAAAAAGGGGGGGAGGTTTTGCTAAAAGTAATAAAGACCAAAACCAAAAATGCTGAATATTGGTTCTCTGTGTTGGGTCTATGGACCATGAAATAAAGTTTGATTTGATTTGAAAAATGCTGAATGCTGATGACCAACTGGAAGACTGAGGTGAGTGCTCCAACTAACAAATCTGGGGCAGCAGATTTCTATTTCACAACTAGAAAATTCAACAGGTACTTTTCCAGCATAGCCATATTTCCCCAGTGAAATATGGGACACACTGGATGATCCTCTTCTTGAATCATTTTGTTATAAACTGTGGACAGTGGAAGTGTGCCTTTCATCCCCAGATGTGGTTCCATCACCAGTGTCTGGAGCGTACAGATAGGATATGTGCATAAAAATAAATGCACATGAAGCAAGATCAAACGGGTGAAATTCTATATAATATCTTTATAACTGCATGTATTACCTAGATCTATATACCCTATCAGAATATTGTACTGACATAATCATTTCAGAATGAAGTAGTGGAGGTAGGAACAGCATATAATCTTTAACACACATACACACACACAGGGAACATAAATGGAAAGTTGCTGTTGTGTTCAAGACTTTGGTGGGAGTTTTTCAGAACACATCTAACTGACCAGTGTGGTAGCCAGTAGATTGGACTAGATGGGTCTTTGGTCTGATCCAGCAGTGTTCTTATAGTCTTATGTTCTTACGATATCTTCTCTTTCCCATACTAGTTACTATTTTATTTTTAAAAGGGCATTTCTTTAAAAACACATCAGCAAGAGGAAAAATTCTTGGAATTGGCAGGCATGAAAACATTACTGGCACACTTAGATTTTTTTTTTCATAAATCTCTATAATTGTGTGTGATTTCAAGTCCACCCAAGTCTCTCAAAAGAATCCCAATGACTTCTGGAGAGGAGCTTTTCAACCCAGTGAATTTTTTATTTGATTTATGCTTGAACAGAAAAAAACATTCTGGTTTCTCAGCATTGTGATGATGGCATGTCAGTCTGAATGATTTTACTCAAATTTTGATAACATTATACAGTGCCCATCTCTTGGGATTATGCTATTGTTTCACATTTAATTACCAAATTATCACATTTTACCCAAGCCTATGTTCATAAATTGAATCTCTTGTCAATCATGTGACTCCTCCTGAACAGCAGAAAGGTGTCTGCTCCATCTACTGCCAATTAGTGCTGGTCTCTTTTTTCTATGCAGCTGTCCCTGGAATTGCAAACATGGTTATTTCTTTCCTTGCAAGCACCATTTAAAATGTCTTTTGTTTTTGTTTGTCATCTACAGACAGAGACATTTCCTTTTAGGTTTGCTAGCTTTCAGTATATGGATGAGTCTTTCAAATTATTCAGGACAGGTCAGAGAAGAACTTACATTATGACAGTATGTAGAGTTGAAAATGAGCTTTGAGTTGCAGCCCACTGAATACAAACAGTTAAATCATACCCCTGCCTGCTCTTATCATATAAAGAACAATTCCACATAATATCATATCCAGAAAATGAACTTCTTGCATATTTTTAAAAAATGACCAAAATAATCTAAAAAGAGAATTCTTGTTAATCAAATCTCTGCTGGATACACAAGTGGGGAGAAGATTGCCTGTTTCATCTTTTGGTAATGGACTGTGTTTCTCTTCTGTGTAATAACCACCTCAATTGGGGAGCACAGATCTCTGATCATGGTTGGAGATAACAGCTGGATTGCCTTGCATGTTTCTTATTCTCCTAATTAAGAAAGCCAGTAGCATGAGGTGAAATAGCTCTCAGAAAGGGCAGCAGAAGACCCTCATAAGGGCTTGGGCTTCCCCAGGACCTACCATAAACTAGATAAGGAACCCCCATGGGCAAAATTAGGTCCCAGAACTGGAGGTATCTCTCATCTGCTTTAAAAGTCAGGATGGAAAGAATATTTAAAAAAATTTGGAAAAATGGTTTTAAAATGTGTCTTTCAAATGTTGGAAACCCCTGACATGGAGACTTCTAGACTGACAACCATCTTTGCAGTTCAGAATTCATACATGGTGTTTTTGCACCAAAACAGCATTTTCTGTGAAGGAAATATCTTTGGAAAGGCATTGTAATATACAGTATGACAGCAGGCTCCTATGAAGTAGATAATATGGAGACATTGTGCAGTACAAACTCCAGACCTGTAGAAGCTAATTGAAAGTATTTCTTGTCAAAGTGTAATGCAATATTATCTAATTAGGAACCAGGGACCAAAATGGCATTTCATTATGGCTCATTTAGGTTCATTGTGAATTTTCTTCATGTATATAACAGGCTGACATAACGTGGCCTTTTACTAAATAGAAAACACACAGCTTTTCTAAGGGAACAATTTAAAACTCTCAACCACCATCTTCAATAATGATGACAAGTCATGTAGCCCTCTTAGTTCATTTAAAACTGAAAAGGGTAAAGGAAAACTTTATTGGATCACCAATTTTCTCACAGTTGTGCACAAATTTCTGAATTGCAAAATACTTTCCTTGAGCTGGGTAACGTAAGAGGGGAATAGGCAACATGGCAGAACCAAATTTTTTTTTTAGTCACAGAAAGTTTGTGGAAGAATTTCTGCAGGCTAACTGTGAAAGAACTTTGCTTTATGTAGACATTCTTATGATGCAGAGCAGGTCACGTTCAAATATCTTGCTGTCTAAGCCAGAAAAGGATATGGCATTTATCATTCATTAAAGTCAAGATGCATGGAAATTAAATCCAGTGATATTATTTTAGTATGTAAGGCCCTTTCCACGCCATCCTCCCAACCCACCATGGGGATGGGAGAAGGATGGGACCACAATGACGTTTCTGCATGATGTCATTGCAGTCTCATCCTTCTCCTGTCCCCAGATGGTGCAATCACTGATTAAATCTTTGACAAGTTTTCTCCGTCAATGATCAGCAATGGTGCCACCATCACAGATTTACCTGTCCTGTGGCAGCCTAGTAAGTGCAATGGCTGCATTTCCTGCCCCAGTGCAGCCTGGAAAGGTACCTCGTTGCACTGTGGAAGAAAAAGGCATGGCCATCATGCTCCCTTCTGCAGGGATCCAGCTGGTGTGGAGGGGAGCACTCCTGCCATGCTTCCTCTTGGCAGAGCCACTGACAGGGTCCCCACCCAATGTCCTCACAAAAAGTAGGGTGCAGAAAGGGCCTAAAACAAAACATTCCACAGATAACTTTTTTTTCATCTCTGGAGATAAAAATACAGTAATAACAAACAAATAGGAAAAAGAACAAATGCAAAAGAACTTAATACACACAGGGAAGCAGTTTCAATGGGTCCAATGGCTATATGTGCAAATTGTTTTTAACATTTCCCTTATCTACCGTATTTTCCGGCGTATAAGACGACTGGGCATATAAGACGACCCCCAACTTTTCCAGTTAAAATATAGAGTTTGGGATATACTCACCGTATAAGACTACCCCTCTTCCAAAGCACACCAAATAAAAAATAAAAAAAACATCAGATTTGATTTCAATATGGTAATTTTAATTCAAATGCTTATGACATGCAGGTACTTAGCAGGAAAACTGTCACTTATAAACATAAGGCTGTTTGTCATCAAACATGTAAACATAAAATAGTGCAAGTGGATTAAACTTTTCCTAATTCACTCTAAAGCTGAAAGGAAGGATAAGACAATAAACCCATGGGAGCTGCCATGCTGTTTGTTTTCTAAGCTGTCAACCAAACTGGAACTGATGATGATAGGAGGAAGATAACAAACTATAGAGAGAGAGCAAGTGCTGGGCAAGTCCCTGGCCAGTTAGCAAGCTACAGTATTTTTACAGGTTTTGCTGGCACGACAGCTTCCCTTTAAAAGCCTTCAAAATCCTCCTGTTCGTCATCTGATGTCATAAGTACATCAATGACATCTTGTGATACATTTGTAAGGCAGTCATCGTATGGATCAAATTCCGTATCAGATGGTGTGGTCTCAGCTTCAGCTTCCTCTTCATCTTGCCACAAGTAGTCGTCCTCCATACCATCTAATGAATTTGATATGCCACACTTCTTGAAAGACTTGATTACTGTTTCTGCATCAATATCATTCCAGGCTTTTATGACAAACTTGCACAAAACATCCAACTGTGGAGCACGCATGTTTCCTCCTTTTGTGAATGACTTTTCACCGCTAACCATCCATTCATTCCACTGTTCTCGAATGCGATCTTTAAATGGCTTGTTTAGGCACACATCCAGTGGCTGTACCAACGATGTCAATCCTGCAGGAATAACTGCCGCATCTGTGTTTAGTCTTGCAAGCCTTTGCTTGGTGCTGGGAGTTAAATGAGCCCTGAACATATCCCACACCAGTAGACTGCGTTTTTGAATAAGTCCACCTGGTCGCCTGCTCCATACATTATCAAGCCATAGCTTTACCCCTTCTTCATCCATCCAGCCTTTTTCATTCACATGTACAAAACAACCAACAGGAAACTTGAGTTTTGGCATTGTTTTTCTTTTAAAAATAATCATTGGTCTCAGTTTGGCACCATCAGCTGTGCAGCCTAGTACCACTGTAAAACTGGACTTCTCATGTCCTGTTGTTTTAAGTAAAATTGTTTTTTCACCTTTTTGATGGACAGTTTTATTTCCAACCATGTCAAAATTCATTGGAGTTTCATCCATATTTCCGATACTACTTAACGCATAGCCATGTTTAGTGCGCTGTTTTATTACGTATCGATGGAAACTATTTAGTTTGTTATCAAGATCTGCAGGTAATTTTTGGGCAATTTTTGTCTTTTGCCTCAGTACCATATTATGCCTTGCCATGAATCTAGTACACCAGGATACAGTGGCCTTAAATTTGTTGCTGTGATCTGGGTTAGATTTGGCCCACTGAAGTGCAAACAAACGTATTTGATTTCGTGTCACTACATAACCATTTTGGCGATGCTCATTCACCATGTCTGCCACATGTTTTTCGAGTTCTGGCCAATGTGGGGTGCCTCTTCTTAATGCACACTTACCCCTTGGCATACTCTTTAATGCTTTTTCATTTGCTTTCCAGTACCGAACCATCTTTTCTGTTACTCCATATTGTCTTGCAGCAGCGCAGTTATTATGTTCCATGGCAAAGCTTACAACTTTAAGTTTGAAACTGGCTTCATATTTCTTTCTTCTTGCTGGTGGAGCCATGATGGGGTTTTGACTGTTGGACATTTGTATACTGTACTGTATGTACTGGTGCTACATTGTATGAACAGGTGATGATACTGGTGCTGTAGTGTATGTGGTACCCAGTATACAACAACCAGCCCGATGTACCTTACTGGCAATTGGCTGGTTGTTGTATCAAAGCCTGCTTGGACTGGTCAGCCCTCCCTGCCTGCCCAGCCCTCTCTGTCTCCAAGACTATCAAAGTGATAGATCTCCCTCTTGAGGACTGCAGTGAATCTGAGAGGCAGAGAAGGAGGTACGGTAATAGGATATAAGGGCGGGCCAGGTGGGTGAAAGAGGCGTGTTTTTCTGGGCACAGCGCTGCTCTATGGCCCTTTTCGCAGCGCTGGCTCCACCCCCCGTCGTCCTCTCCTCCTCCTCCTTCCCGGCGGTCCTCTGCCTAGCAACAGGAGCAACTCTGGCCAGCCTCCCTCCCTCCGCGGCTGCTGATAGGCTCGCCCGATCCAGGAAACTCGGATGCCCCAGTCACTGCGAATGAGTTGTCCAGAGGGAGGGAAAGTGGAGCCGGCGCCCTGGAATGCCTCTTGGTGGGATTTAAAATATATGTGTGTGTATATATATATATATTATTGCGCATCTTTCATTAGGAATTCCTAAAATGAGCACATGGCAGCACAAGCCACTACTCTATGCCTGTCTCTGGGTGGTAGACCCCCAAGGGTCTGGGGAAAAACAAGCAGATCTTACAAAGCCTGACGTCTCTCCATCTGCTTTAGGCAATGTTAATCAACAATCATTACCCTTCGGCTACAGAGAGAGGTATTAAGTAAATGCAAATGGCTAGAAAGGTCAGACTTTCCAAACCAGCCGTGTTCCAGCTGAAACTCTACATGTTTATCTTACAAGAGCCTGGCGAACGAGGAAGCGGTGGAGGAACCAGAAAGGCTGCCCGGCTCTCATTCTCGGGGGGGGGCGTGCCGCTGAGAGCCTCTCCTCTCCTCCTCCCTCGCCGTCGCTCCGGAGGAGCCAGCAGCCAAGCACCGGGCTCACATCCTTGCAAAAAGGGGCAGCCTCGCCAGCCCCAGGCGCTTCCTGCCAGCCCCGCTGGACTTTTGAGCAAACTTGAGCTGCTCCCTCCCTCCCTCCCTCCCTCCCCCTTTTAATATCCCTCCTCCTCCTTTCCTGGGAGGATGTCCTCTGGGCAGCGCTGGGAGGCAGCAGCAGCTGCAGCACACTAGCCGAGCGAGTGAGCGAGCGAAGTTTCAGCGACACCCGGTGTATAAGACGACCCCGACTTTTGAGAAGATTTTCTTGGGTTAAAAAGTCGTCTTATACGCCGGAAAATACGGTATGTTATTCTATTCTGGAGGGCATAAATTGGAAAGAGGAAAATAGGGAACTTAAAGAGTTCAGCAAGGACCAACTAACTGTTCCCATTAATTAAAGAACTGAATCACTCCTCCCTTTTGAGATGTTTGATGAATCACTATAAAAATTAAAAGAGGTGTGCAATGTGTTTCCCTCCAGATGTTGTCAGACCACAGTTCCCATCAGCTTTAGTAAGTAGAGCAAACAATGAGGAAGGATAGGAATTGCAGTTCATTGGGTCAGACCTTTATTTGGAAATATTGGTCTGCTGGTCTGTGTTAAATTTTGCCCAAAGATAACTTTTCTAAATGAAGAACTGTGCAAAGAATTTTAGGCTAGGACAATGCACGTCATTCTTATTGCAGCTTCCCTTCTGTTTTTCTCCCTGCCACCTGTCTCTTACCTTGGCTCTCTTCCAACAATAGTCCACCACCTGATTTCATCAATAATGAAGTCTCCTGTTAGACTACCAATGTCACCTGGAAAGGAGAATTTCTGAGCAAACTGAGCAGCTGCTGCCTAGCAGGGAGGAAAACTGGCAGCTTGGCACTTAGCAACTGTACATTTCTATAAAGTTTAATAGTTGAAAAGGGTCTGGCATGAACAGCCAGAATGGAAAAGCTCCTTATGTGGTGTTTAAAAAGGAAAGAAAGGAAAGAAAAGAAATAAAAAGAAAAGAGAAATCCTGCCCAAGCATTCTAGCATTGTTTAAACATGTCAATGCCATTTTGTTTCTTTTGTAAGTGCTAACACTTTGAAAGTATGATTATTCCTGGTTGTTATAAAAATGTCTAGATTGTCTGTACAGTCTTTGTATGAGAGCAGCTAGCTGAAAAGGCTAAGGGTGCAATTTTTTTTCCCAGATAACACTATCAGCCATACTTTTGTCTTATAGTAGGGATGTAAATATTCAATTATTTCATCCTTGGATGTAAGGACAAATAATTTGCATGGTTCTCCCCAGCAGCCACTGGCCAGCATCTAAACAGATGCAAGAGGAAAGACTTAGGATTTTTCTGCACTACACATGTTACACCCTGAAATTTTATTTGGTTTTATTGCTTCCCCAGTTCCTATAGGAGACAGAAAACTCGCATCAGGAACAGACATTTGCAGTTGAACCTATGTGGAAGAAAGTTCCTGAACAGTTCTTAACCCTTCCTTCAGGTATTCTTTCATGCTCATCTACAATGCAATTCTAATTCAGCAAGACGACCCACACTCAACTAAGGCAACATTTGGGTGGCTGAAGCTGCACTGAATTCAAACCTCAGCCTTCCAGGATAAATATGTCTCTGGCCAACAGTTTGGAATCCAGGAATTTTATTCTGGAAGATCTCCCATTGGCCATCATGTGTTGGAAATATGTTAGGCCAACCCTAACTTCATCTTAACTTTGTGCTTGGATAAGAACTGTGTCTCTGGCATCAATAAGGTTTGAATGTGGCTTAACTCAGCCTGATCAATCTTGGGATGCTTGTTTCCTCACCTTCTTGACCCTCTTTTGGTCCTTCAGTTGGCTAATCTCAGCCCTTGTGCCTGCTCTGAGATCAGCCAGCACAAGGGGATTATGAGGGTCTTAGGGGAGTTCAACTGACTTTGGCCATTTCTGCACTACATTGCTGTAGTGCTATTATTCCACTTTCAAGATCCTATGGAATTCTGGAGTTTGTAGTTTACTGAGGCCAAAGAGCTCGCTGGCTGAGAATTCTAAATACCTCACCTTAAACTGCAACTCCCAGGATTCCATAGGATGTAGAAAATGGAATAATAGCACTATAACAGTTAGTGCAGAAAGGCACTTAGAAATCTGCCAGTGAAAATCACAATATATGCATTTGCTGTTATGCATGTTATTATTTTATTTTATGAACAAGACTTCTAACTTACTTTTCTGCTAATGAATTCAAGTCAACATATATTTGTCTCTTGCCTTCCACTTTATCCTTGCAGAAAGCATATGATGTAAGCCAGGTTGAATGTGTGTGTATGTGTGGTTCAAGGTTACAATGTGACTTTCATGGCTCAGTGAGGAGTTAAACCTGGTTTTTCCTAGTGCCACTGAAAAGTATTTAACACATTGGCTCTCTTTTACACATGAGTCATTTATCCTCTCTGTTTCCCATTCTTGAAACCATCCACTGCACCCTTATAACCCCCTAAAACTTATGTTTCTATTGATAGTACCATATTAATAGTACTATGAAGCAAAAAAGGAAAGCTGATGGGACTCAGAAGAGCTGAGATACTCAAAAGAGTGAAAGGTGGAGAGATAAGACTTCGTGTAGCTAAAACCTAACAAAAAGGGACAGATTGTAACAGGACCTATAAAATCTTATCTTCCTTATACCAGAAGTAAGAGAAAATTTAGGTTAGATAAATGTGTGTAATTCAGTTTTTAACTCATGATTGCCCAAAGGATACCTTACTCAGTTGCCATGTGAATGGGGGGGGGACTTCTATGTGTAGAATTACTAGATTTCAGAGTTTCATTTTGTGGTAAGTTGTATGCAATAGTTTGGTAGAAAATTAAGACTGAAGATTTAGGAAGGGACATGTATTTGCATGACAGACTGCCAGTGAATACCAGGTGCTGTGGGCTATATTTATTATTATTTATTAGAATTGCAGAGGCTTTCTCTACTGCTGCTGGCCATGCCCTCCTGCCTGTTTCTATAAAGGGGACAGACAGTTGAAGGAAGCAAGAATACCAGAAGCATCCACTGTCTCTATAATGGGGATGGACAGTGGAAGGAAACAAGAAACATCAAAGGCAGCCTCTACTGTCGTTGGCCACACCCTCCTGCCTGATTTTAAAATTAAAAGAGGGAGGAGGGAAGGGGGGTAGGACTGGGTGAGGATATGAGCAAGCAGGGGGTATTTTCTTATGATGGGGGGCGGTTGGATGTTATAGATGAACAACAGGGAGCGATAATAAGTATTGTGTTGGGCAAAGGGAGATATGGCGATAGCAGGGAGAAATGTCATTACAGGGGAAGGAGAGATAGATGTTTAATACCTATCTCACCTTCCATTTTCCCTGCTATCCCAAGGTTTCTGGAGAGTGAACCAAACCACCCACAGAACCTTACCTTGCTCTCGTGCAATGCCAGGTCAATAAAAAGAAAACTCATATCATCCATGATCTTTTAAAGGATGAGAAAGCTGACCTGGCATGCTTTACGGAGACCTGGCTGGAGGATGACAGTGGTACAACTTGAGTTCAGGCCTTGCCAGCCAGATACTCTGTCAGTGAGCAGGTATGGGGAAGTGGGCGGGGGGAGCGGAGTAGCCTTGGTTTACAAAGACAATCTTACGCTGACCAGGATACCTGTCCAGAAAACAGACCACTTCAAGTGTATATACATGAGCCTGAAGGCAAAGGATAGTCTAGGGATTCTGTCAGTGTACCGACCACCCCACTGCCTATCAGACTCCCTAGCCGAGCTGAACTGGTGTTGGAGTTGGTGTAGGAGTCACCCAGATTTCTGGTTCTGGGCGACTTCAATATCCCGTTTGAGACCGGTTTGACAGGTGCAGCTCAGGAGTTCATGGTATCTATGACAAACATGGTCCTATCCCAATTAGTCTCTGGGCCAACACATTGTGCAGGTCATACCCTCAATGTGGTCTTCAGTATGGAACAGGCATAGCCATGGGTGGAGATAATAAATGCTACCACATTGTCCTGGATGGATCACTTCCTGGTCAGGGTCAGACTTATGGCTGCTATCTGCCCCTGCAGGGGTGATGGACCTATTAGAATGGTCTGCCCTCGAAGGTTAATGGAACCTATTGGATTCCAGAAAGCCCTGGAGGGTCTTATGGTTGGTATCGCTGGTGATCCTGTTGAAGCCCTAGTTAATACCTGGAATTGTGATCTTACTAGGGCTATTGACACGATTGCTCCCAAGCGTTCTTCTCGCCTGCTTCAAATCGTAATCCTTGGTATACAGTAGAACTCAGAAATATGAAGCAGGTTGGACAACTATTAGAGCACAACTGGCGGAAATCTGGACTCTTATCTGACAGGGCACACTATAGAGAATTCCTTTATACCTATGGAGTGGCAATAGATGCGGCGAAGAAGACTTTCCTCTCTGCACGTATTGCATCTGTGACTTCCCATCCAGCAGAGCTATTCAGGGTGGTAAAGGATCTGACTCAGATACTCACTCCCCAAAACTCACTGATAGAACCTAGCGTAACTTGCTGTGATGCTTTGAATAATCATTTTGCAGATAAAATCTCTCAGATAAGAGCCGATTTGGATGCCGGTGTTACTGTAGACGTTACGAGTGGAGTGTCCGGCGATTCCGTGAACAGGATTATATCGGATCAGTTTCAGTCAGTGAGTACCGAGGATGTAGACAAGCTCCTTGGAAATATAAGACAGACAACTTGCCCTCTGATCCCTGCCCTTCATGGCTGGTCATCCAGGGAGGAGTTGCAATTAAGACCCATTTAAGATATATTATTAATGCATCCCTTAGGGAGGGCAATTTTCCAGCTTGTTTAAAAGAAGTGATTATATGGCCACTTCTAAAAAAGCCCTCCATTGATCCCCTGGATATGAATAATTATAGACCAGTCTCCTATCTCCCATTTTTAAGCAAGGTGATCAAGAGGGCTGTTGGTCTTCAGCTCCAAGCTGTCTTGGATGAAACAGATTATCTAGACCCATTTCAAACTGGCTCCAGGGCAGGATATGGAGTCGAGACTGCCATGGTCGCCTTAGTGGATGATCTTCGTCTAGATATCGACAGGGGAAGTGTGACCTTGCTGGTACTCTTGGATCTCTCAGCAGCTTTTGATACCATAGACCATGGTATCCTTCTGGAACACCTGAGAAGGTTAGGGATCAGGGGCACTGTGCTTAAGTGTTCTGGTCCTATCTCTCAGGTAGATACCAGATGGTGATGCTTGGGGACAGATGCTCCGTGACAGCGCCCTGGCATCTCCCAGGGCGCTGTCCTGTCCCTATTTAACATCTACATGAAACTACTGGGAGAGATCATCAGGAGGCATGGAGCAAGGTGCTATCAGTATGCTGATAACACCCAGATATATCTCTCCATGCCTCGGATAATAGCATCGACTAAGGGTGGCATCTCGCCTCTGAATGAATGTCTTGAAGCAGTAATGGACTGGATGAGGAAAAACAGACTGAAGCTGAATCCAGATAAGACGGAGATACTTGCTGCTAGGGGCCCTAGCCCAGACATGGAGGTTTGTCAACCAGTCAAAGATGGGGTCACACTTCCCCTGAAAGACTGTGTTCACAGCTTGGGGGTGCTCCTGGACTCGCCACTTCAGATGACAACTCAAATAGATGCAGCGGCCGGGGTGCCTGTTATCAGCTTCGGCTGATACACCAGCTGTGCCCCTTTCTGGACCTGGAACACCTAAAAACAGTGGTGTGTGTGCTGGTAACTTCACGGCTCGACTTCTGCAATGCGCTCTACACCGGGCTACCCATGTGCTTAGTCCAGAAACTTCAATTAGTTCAGAACATGGCAGCCAGGTTAGTCACCGGTAGACCTAAAACTGAGCCTATATCACCAATTCTAAAGTCTCTTCATTGGCTGCCTGTTAGTTTCCGGGCACAGTACAAGGTGTTGGTTATTACCTTTAAAGCCCTTCATGGCTTGGGGCCAGCCTACCTGCGGGATCGCCTTCTCCCATATAATCCGCCCCACACATTAAGGTCCTCTGGGAGGAATTTACTGCAGCCAGTCAGAACTAGGTTGGGTGCAGTTACCCAGAGGACCTTTTCTTCTATTGCTCCCAAGTTATGGAATGGCCTGCCGGAGGATACCCGGCATATTACCAGTCTTGACTGCTTTAAAAAAGCAGTCAGGACTGATCTCTTCCAACAGGCCTTCCAAGACTAGCATTTCCATTGCATCCCATCAATTGTCTTGCTGTTTTGTTCATAGTTAAATTGATTGACTGTTAAATGTTGTGTGTTTTAAGGGGTTGGGTTAGGTGAGTTGGTGGGTGGGTGGGGAGGATTGGGTATGTTTTTAATGTCTTTTAATGTCTTTAATGTATTTCATGTTGTTCGCCGCCTCGATCCATGTGGAAAGGCGGGATAGAAATAAATATTATTGTTGTTATTATTGTTATTATTATTATTATTACTACTACTATTATTATCTTTGCCTTTTTTCATAGTTTGTTTTTTTCTGTAAAGACTCAAAGTGGCTTACAGAAATTTTTAAAAAACATAGTTAAAATCATGAAATATGAAAGTTAAAACACAAACAATCAGATAATATTTTAAAAAGTTAAAATACATAAATAAAACACAAACATTCACAAACACGACATAGGTAGGCATAGGTAAGAATAGACAGCATCTTCCATCAGCCAGGCCAAAATATTTTGGAGGAAGGAACTTTCAAAACTATCTCTGAGTCTTCCTTGCCTAGGAAAATCCTATGAAATTCTTGCAATCATCATAAGTCAACAGGCAAATTGAATACACACACACACACATCTGCTTCCTAGGGCAGCAAGGGCAAAAGAAGCCTCTATTGTTTGTTCTTATCAAAATAGCTGGTTCAAGTTACAGTCTCACTGTGTTTCATACTGAATAAAGGAGTTTCACATTACCTTCCCCCTCCAACACAATGTACCATAATGCCAAATTTGGAAGGGATGAAATTTGGTTTTCCCCATATTGGCTAATATTTTTACTTTATTTCATTGCATCCTCCCCCCCCCCCAAAAATGAGACTCAATGCAGGTAATAATATATTTAAACCATTCAAAATAAAAATACAAAAAAATTAATAAAAGTATAACAACTAAGATTTTTTTAAAAAAAATTAACAACTAAAACAATTTACAATAGAACTTTGAAGGGTTTCAGAAACTACTTTAGCCATTTTGCTACAGCTATAGGCATTTTCATGAATGTTCATCTCTTTTAAGTTCTGTACAGACCTTTCTTAAAAAACAAAAGTGGCAAGACTGTCACTTATGGTCTCTAGCAGACTAAAATTCAGAGGTCTGGACAAGTTCTTCTTCCGTCATGGAAGCAAGGCATGGAACCTGCACAATAAGTTCTGTTCCTACAATTATTTGTTTCAACCTTGAGTAGCCAGGTTAGACTGTCTGGTCTCCATCAAATCAAGTCCCATCACCTTCCTTAAATGGGATCTCACTTAAGACCTATAAGACACAGGTCCTTACTTCCTGGAATATATTTCACTGTCTTGGGGTAGGCTCTAGCATCAGGAACCTAGAATCACTACATGGCTATAGGAACATGTCTACACTCCTGTGGCTGGGTTCTGGATATTTACATTTGGGTGAGTTTTGTTTAATTACTTTGTGGTTTTTGGAATTACTTGTCAAATCATTTAGACTGCTTGTGTCATTTTACTAACTCATAATTACATCTAGGCATAGAGCAAATTTATATAACTCTTTGGAAGAACTATGCTGTGGTCCAAGAGCACATGCACAGCAGCCAGAATGTGGATAAGTGCTCACTTGAAAATTTCAGTTAGGGAATAAATTGATTGATTGACTGAGCTCACCAGGATATTAATCTATGTGGTCAACTTTGCATGTGACAAAAGAATCATATTTATGTACGTATAAATGGCTGACTGAGCCGTTCCTTATTCTCTTCTGACGTCTCCATGTGGCCAAACTTTACTTTGAATTATACAGAAGCTCCTAACAGCAAGTTGGGGAAAAAAAGATAAAGAAATAGATGAGGAGGGACAACAGAAAGGAAGGAACAGTACTCATCTCCAAAGAAATAAAGCTATAGCAAATTTATATTTATATTTACCTATAAAATGAAACAGCAAGGGTTAAAGGCCTTCAAGGGTAAAGGAGGTTTCTTTGTCTGCCATCCTCTACTATCAAAGATAAGAAGTTGCAGCCTTAGTTATGATGGACATACTTTAATACGCAAGTCATAAATACTATTAATTAGAGACCAAGCAGCTCTTGTTTTCAAGACATTTCCAGGAAAACAAGTCCTAGTATACCTGTACAAAGGCCATTGTAAAAGATGGTACATTACAACTTCTGTTCTCTCAGTGACCTAAATACACATTTATATGATATGGAATATGTTTGATAATGAAGAGTGGCAAATGTTCTTCTATGTGGAACAAAAGACGTAATATAAAGATCCAGCTGAGATATCACCTTATTTTAAAATACTGAACCGTGGTGAAAATGCTTGAATTCTACTGATGCCAAAATTGTTATAATAGCCTACCTCAAAAATTTCCAGCTCTGATGTAAATGTGTCCTTAAAAGTTGTGGTTTAAATTTCTTCAAAACAAAATGGTGACAATCTTAGCCAGTAGTAAGCCCATCCATCTTTGGCAAGTTGCTCGGTAAAGTATTGCTTTCTAATGTCCTCTTCTTTGGCATTCAGTACTATTTTGCCATAGAAAACAATTGCCTTAAATGTTCCTGCTTTAATGGTTGCAATGATCTTACAATGTGATCCTAACTCAAAGACAGGCTGGCTAGAGTGTCTTAGATGAGGCAAAAGACACTTATGCTGGCTGATCTGACCGAAGTCTGCTGAACTCCCCTTATGCCCTCATAATCCCCCTGTGCTGGCTGTTCCCAGAGCTGACACAAGGGCTGAGAGCAGCCAACTGAAGGACCAAAAGGGGATCAGAGGAGGTGAGGAGCCAAACATCCAAACATTGATCAGGTTGAGTTACATCACATCCAAACCTCACTCAGGCCAGAGACAGAGTTCCTATGTGAGCACAAAGCTAAGCTCAAATAAGGGTTGGCTTAATATATTTCCAATACATGGTAACCAATAGGAAATCCTTCAAAATAAAATTCCTGCATCCCGATCTGTTGGCCAGAGCCACACCTATCCTGGAAGGCTGAGGTTTGGATTCAGTGCAGCTTCAGTCACCTTAATGTTGCCTCAGCTGGCTGTGGGTCCTCTTGCTGAGTTAGAATTGCATTGTAGATGAGCATAAAAGCATACCTGAAGGAAGGATTAAGAGTTGTTCAGGAACTTTCTTCCACATAGGTTCATCTGCAAATGTCTGTTCCTGATGTGAGTTTTCTGTTACTTGTAGGAGCTGGGGAAGCAATACAACCAAATAAATTTTCAAGGCGTAGCCTGCTAAGGAGCCCAGCTTTATCTTCCCAAAGATTCCTCTTTCAGATCTGCAGACTGAAAGTCTGATTGTGAAAAGGTGAGCTAACTGTTATAGTAAAAGTATTCCCCCAAATATTTGAAGCTAAAACATTGATCAATCATGTTTTCTCCTGTACAAAACATTTACAGAGACATTTACAATGGCATTGTTTAATGCTGTTGTCACAGCAGTTCTCACTTCTAGGGAGGTAATGTAGACTTTATTTAAAATAAGAAAAGAAACAACTTATCTTTTTAGTACTGACATTTATTTAGTAGTATTGGATATCCAGTTCCCCAAACATTTTAATTATTCTTATAAAAACTTTTTCGACTAACCTTGAAATGATTATAGATGTGTTATCTAAGTAGGTCCCTTCAAATTCACATCTAAATTCACTGTGCAAAATTGGAAGAAAACTTGACACCAGTAGTACTGATGAGCAGATCTCATCAATTATTTCCACTCAGGCAAGTTTTGACAGAGCCAGACATGAATTCATTTAGCTCCACGGAAACTCTGAAGTTTATTGTGGAATCCAATCAATATGTTGAGGCCTTAGACAACATGAACTGAAGCCTCTGGTACTGTCAGATGTTAGTCATATCATTTTATTTGGATCTTTGCTAGGAGGTAACTGTTTACACATCACCAGGAAAGAGAGAGAGAACAAATATTTGCATAAAATCTGCAGTATAAGTAAAAATTTAAGTTAAACATTCAATACAGAAAAATATTATTATAATGTAGCATACAGTGGGAAAGAATTTGACCAGATAGCCTGTGTGTCTGTTTAGTATTCTAACACCATTTCCACACTACACTGTTATAGTGCTCTTATCCCACTTTCAACATCCTGTGGAATCCTGGGGTTTGCAGTTTTGGGAGGGTCATTTAGAATTCTCAGCCAGGAAACTCAGTAAACTGCAAACCCCAGAATTCCACAGGATGTTGAAAGTGGAATAGTAGCATAATAACAGTGTAGTGTGGAAATGGCCTAAGTGTTGTTAACTGAGAACTTCAAGGCCCTTGCTCTTTCTTTTTAATGTCCTTTATCTTTAAATAGGACTTTGCCTGAACAGCCCTTGCAGTAGAGGGCATGTTCAACTGAGGACTGTGCAGTATGATAAACAGGCTTAATCCCATAAAGAGTAGACACATTGAATCAACTGAACTTAGATAAGTTACTAAGTTACTAAGTTGACATTATTTCATTGATTATAGTCCAGTTGAGACTGATCACTGATACCAACTCTGTTTGTAGAATCCCTCCGTCATATAAGGCATGACAGTTTGTAGCTGCTTAAGACTGATTTGAACTCATTAGGTCAGAGCTGTCACTATTGTAAAAAGTTATATGTACTTTTTTTTCAAGGTTTACAGTCAGTGAAAGATGCTGGCTCTCATTTACACCCTCTTATTCATTCCATTAATATTTTGTGCAGCAGTACAGAAAATTGCCAAGTATAACATCAAAAATATCCTTTGTTCCACTGCTGCTTTACAAGGTTAAGAAGAAACTAAGTTGGATTACGCTTAGTGGCATTTTTGTGCGCTGTGAATTGTATTGCATTACTGCTAGCAGCTGTCTCACTTTCAGATGTATCCCTAAGGCCAGTTTAGCTAAAAGATTAATAATAATTAATGGCTTCACTTTAGCTTCTTTGTGCTCTTGACCTGTAAATTGGAATAGAGGGTATGAGAGCCCTCATCTACTGCAGCAAGGCTTTCTCCTGCAGAGCAAGGAGTTTGAAAGTGCTGACCATTTGGGAAGATAGTAAATTCAGGAAAGTGTACCTATAGATGAGATGTCTGTACTGACCTATCCATACAGACAATTAAAGGAGCAAATACTGACAATGTTGGCCATTTTTGAAGCATGTGCAATAGCACTATACATATAGCCAAAAATCTAAAACAGAGATGACTACAAAAGCTCCCTTACAATACACTAAAGGTGTCCAATCACATAGATCTTCATTGCTCCACACTGTTACAGCACTACATTCCACTTTAATTGCCATGGCAACATCCTGTGGAATGCTGTGGTTTGTAGTTTACTGAGGCCAAAGAGCTCTCTGGCTGAGAATTCTAAGTGCCCCTTCTTAAATTTCACATGAGAGCCAGTATTGTGTAGTGGTTTGAGCATGGCACTACAACCCTAGAGACCAGAGTTTCTCAATTTCCCACTCAATCATGGAAACCTACTGAGTGTTTGTTTGTTTGTTTGTTTGTTTGTTTGTTTGTTTGTTTGTTTCACAAGGAAAGACATAGAAAGAACAGGAGTATTGATGGAAGCAGCTGGGGGAGAGGGAGAGTGCGAGATGGACCAGAGAAGCATGACTACAGTAAACCTCCAACCAGCAATCTTATCTGTGTCATCAGCTCATTAGATAAGCTACTACCTCACTGTTAATCCCCTGTAAAACAAAGGCACAAAAACAAATGTTAAGAATGAATAATGTAGTGTACTCAGATTATGAAATTTTATTAGCAAACTCTAAAATTGATCAAATGAATCACACTCAGTCAAGCTGGTCTTTTGGACCTCCTCCAAGAGGGCACCATCACTGTAAACTGTGCTGTTCTGTAATAAGGCTAAGAATATTTAACATGTGAATCAACTATTCTGAAACGTGTGATACTATTTTGCCCTTTTCTGGGTTCTGGACTTGATGGCACTTCTTAAGTAAATATCAGACTCCAAAGAGGTGGAAGACCTATAACTCTCATACAAAGATTTGCATTTCCAAAATGTGCTTTCATTCATTGTTGATATTGTCAAGCTGCTCAAACAATTCACCTATTGTAACTTATCTCCAGCTGTTACCAGCAATTGGCATTTAAATTCAAGTCAATAACGCTGGCACTGTTGTAAGAAAAGCTCGAGGACATGTGATGTTTCAGATTGATAAAGCCTTCATTTAAAAGTCTCTTTGAAATGCATTGAACGTACTTGAAGGTAGATGACATGATATACAGCCTGTAGTTGGGGTGTTATGTCTCCTGAACCAAAGAATCACATTTCCCAGTCCTGCTATTCTGTCAAGGCTCTGATAATTAAACAATGCTAGTGTCAGATAATGATGCTTGGTTAAGTCACATTGGCAGCAACACAGAGAGAAAGAGAGAAAATAAAAAGAAAATCTTTCTTTTTTTGAGGGAAACAGAGTGTTGATTTACCCAAACCAAGAGCTTCAGGTATTAGCTTCAACATTAATACCCATCATACTATTTTAATTGTGTGGCCTTGCATATAGAGAGTCTCTGAAATGGATCTTGAACTTTTCCCTGAAGTTTCACCTCATGTTCAGGAGACCTGCAGGTAACATAAGGAAGGCCATGTTCTGCAAGCCAACACTTTGCAAATTCCAGACATCATATTCTATAAATCTCAACATTACTAAGGGATATTATAGGTCACAAGTAGATAGATACTCTTGGCTTACCCCAGACGAAAGAGGTCTTATCAGGCAGGACCTGTAAGAAGAAATGTTAGATTCTTCTCTGACCTTTTAATGTTTTTTTGACTTCTTCAGAAATCACATATTACTATCATGTGGGGCTTGCCTTATTTCTGATGGTCCTCACCCATAACATACAACTGTTTTGAATCTGTCTCCTTCTCTCTTCTCCATCCAATCAATCAACTATCCTGTGTTTTCTTGATCTAACAATGACCCTTTTCGCACGCAGTTTCTTTTGCGAGAGGGCCCCTTGAGCTTTGCGTAAATGGGAGCAGCGGTCCGTACGACGCACTCCCATTTACGCGACGCTCACAAGCCTAACGCGAACTGTGCATGCATTTTTTTATTTTCGGCTTCAAGTTCCCGGGACCCTCGTGCAATTACCTGCCCTGTGGTGTGTCGGACGAGCGGACCGGTCATGCTTCCTCCCCCAGCACAGCCTACAGCTCCCAGGCTGCACTGCAGAAGGAAGGTGCAGGGTGGATGCGCGACCAGGAAGCCAGCTGTGGGACGAAGGAGCAGCGAAGAGAGCACCACACGCAAGAACCTGCTTGCGCAAACGGCACCCCGCACCTCTGCGATAAGGTAACATGCGGAAAATACCAATGGCTCTTCTCAGCATGTATATATGAAATATCAATTCCTTGAAATTAAAGACAATTACATATAAAGATCTTTTTACACTACACTGTTATAGTGCTATTATTCTACTTTCAAAATTCTGTGGAACCCTGGAGTTTGCAGTTTAGGGAGGGGCCTTTAGAATTCTCAGCCAGAGAATTCAGTGAACTACAAACCCCAGAATGCCACAGGATGTTGAAAGTGGAATAATAGCACTATAACAATGTAGTGCAGAAAGTCCTTCAAACTACATATCTGAATATTCTCCTGTGATAAACAACAGCAAAAAGTCTTACACTCAGAAAAGTGGCAGGTGAAAAGATGGATGTTTGAAGATTAGCCCTCCAGCCAGTGAATTAGTTTTCTAAATGCAGAACGCTTTTTACATGGGAGGACCACGTAATTCACACTGGTGTCTGCTATTTAAAATGGTATAACTTCTATTGGAGTGTACTACACGATTCTTCTAAATCAAAATAATTTGGAAATAAAATACAGAAGTTATTGTACCAACGTGTTTCTATCTCACAAGTGCTAATTTGTCATAATTACATTGTTTTCTAAGGGGTTCAATTTCTTTACCGTATTCACAAAGAATATTCCGCTTCTGGCAAACAACAATTTTGATGAATAGATTATGATCTGGCTCACTGGTTATTTAACCCATCCAGCATTTAAATTATCGCTTATTGAACTAAAGGCAAAATATTTTGCATAACTGTGATAGTACTAATAATGGTAATATGGCAAACAAACAAAATATTATTTGTTTTATTATTATGTGTTTTGCTTTTTGAAGTGCATTAATAGAATGATCCATAGTCAAAGAACTCTTAATGCAGGTTAAACAAAAGGTTGAAAATTAAGACTTTCCAGCTAATTAAATGCAACATACATTATATTAGCTTTGTGAGCAGTGACAGGTTCAAGCTTCTTTGAATCTCTGAAAGACAATTGATCTTAGTTACATTTTTTTTCCTAAGGAACAGCAATTATACTAATTGGGAAACAAGAGTACAGTCTGTTGTTCTCTTTATTTTAGTAATCACTCCAAATCTCAAGCATTAATTAAGACAGTTCAAGGATACTTTGGAAGCTCAAAATTTTACAGGATTGCAAATCTCCTACAAGAAAACTTAATGTTAACCCATGGATGAGTTATTCATATTGTGCATAATCCAGCCAAAATCAGGTTCTTTTAAGTACCACTGATGTGATAGGGAGTGACTAAAAGTCCATGTTTAATTTTTCCACTAAAATAATTGAATTTGAAAATATTTTATTTTTGAAATTACAGTGTTGATATTAGGTTTGTGATAAGATGTGTTTGATAAAAAGAACAGCAACAGCAACAACTACAAAATTACAACAACAAGTTACATCACGCATTTGAGATGCTACCTTAGATGTCAGTGGTATGATCCAGGCTTATGCATAATGAGAAAAGATTCTAGGTAAACTATTTAACTCTCCTGCTGGCACTTAGTCACATGCATGTGTGGTGGTCATGCATTACAAATCCCTTAATTATTTTCAGTAGAAAGCTTCTTTCACTAGCAAGCCTTCCCATAATAAAACTGAGCATGAAGAGGCTTTACATGAGAACTTAGTAGCAAACAGCTATGATACTAGGGGTGTGCAGAACCTAGACAAATTCAAACAAATGCTAGCCATGGCGTTGTCATATTTTTAAAAAGTAACATTGACATTTCTGTTTTCCACAGATTGCAATGGCACATGAACCCAGCATGGTGCAGTTCCCTGAGAGAACTTCAGAAACAAATTCTAAAGCACATATAGGACAGTTCCAACAGCTCATTTAAGGAAACCATTTTGATACAGAAGGAAAAAAGAGAATTTTTAAAAAGACAGAGTTTGAAGTTTTAGAATTGAAAACTATTTCTATAATTTTCAATGTTAGAAATTGAGAAAATCATTCTTTACCACTAAAACTACAAACTGAATTCATTTGACTAAATTATTGTCCATTAACTTGTTTGTTTGTTTTTCCAAGTGTTAACTTTCGAAATGGCGTAGAGGTTTTCACTGTTGACCCTAGGGTTACATTTTGGGTTTGGTATCCTCAGAAATGTTTTCCCCCCCTCATTTTAAAGTTGCTTTCCCAGATGGAACACAAAACCCATTATGTTCTCCCACAACTTCCAGCATTCCTCACCATTGACTATGCTGGCTATGAATGTTGGGATTTGCTGTTTAACAACATATCCAGGACCACTTGATTCCCATCCCTGTAGTAAACGTTAGTTAGAATGGATGGGTTAATTTTTGCTAGAGGATACTGGTGCAAGGCAAGTGCATCAATAAAATCCTGGCTACAAAGATCAGTCAGTAAAAGTGAAGAACTGTAATGCCTCTGAGCATATACAAAACATTTTGCTGTGCATTTGCTCTTTGCCTCCCTACATCCTATCAAGAAATAGGATCTGCAAAGCATAGTTTTGTTCATTTATCTGCATGGGATTTATTGCTGAGTAGATTTTTTTAAATGAAATGTATAAGAAGGGCAAGAGAGGGATAATTTATCTAACTGTATATTTTGGCTCCAGCTTCACCAAACCCCTCAAAGTATATGATCCACTGAAAAGCAAGGAGAGTGAAAAAGCAGAATGGGAGAAGGAAAGAAGAGAGAAAAGCACAGTGGAAGGAAAGCCAAGAGGGTTTGTTGAGGCTGGCACTATTATTCCAAAAGAATTGTTTATCTAAACCCATGGCCTTCATGTTTACTCATAATGAAGTGAACTTTGAAGGAGGAAATGTCTTTGTGTGTCAGAAATGCTATAAAATCACTCTGTTAATTGTGTTCATTGCTCCTTAGCTCCTTCTGGAAACAATTCCAGCTAAGCAGCCCAGCCATTTCTTTTAATAAACTCTTTTTCCTTACCTTTTGTGGTCTCACTGCCTCTGTGTCCCGCTACAATAAATAGGTGAGATATATGAAAACTTTCCACTTAATTATCCAGGTGAATAGCATTGTATGAGCATCAGTGTCAACACTGAAGGATCATAAAGAAATATAGTGGAATTTGCTTATGGATAGAGATGAAGATCTCTGAGTATTCCTTGCCTAAGAAAACCCTATAAAACCCACCATAAATCAGGAGGCAACTTGAAGACCCATACCCACAGGGAGACAAGAGAATGGTGTAGATTTGGTAAATGCATCTTTTGTCTCCAGAATCATAGGTCATTTCCACATGGGTTTTTTAAAACGGTGCAATCTGTCCTCCAAGGAGGAGGTCTGCACCTGGAAGTGGACTGGGTCGGACCTACTTAATGTAGATCCACACCTCAGCCCACTCCAGAATGACCCCAAGCGGTAGTCATGTGTGCTTTTGAAAAACCGCTAAAAACAGGTCTTTCAAAAGCACGGAGCGTGCCACTGCGAGCCTGCTCCCTTATGCAGATTCGCAGGCTTGCATTGGTGTGAGCCTGAGATCTACCGGGGGCGGGCTTTAGGCTGGCGAGCTTCAGCGGTTGGTCGAGACCCTTGACCAACCAGAAGCCACCATTAGGGATGCCAGAGCAGTGCATATCGATGAGCACGCACTGCTCCAGAGCAGCGTGGACCAGACCGGGGAGCCGAAAAGTCCGGTAAGTAGCAGCATGGGGCGATTCCCTTGCCCCGTGTAGAAATGGCCATAGTTCTGTTCTACCAAACTCCTCAAATGGCATGACCCACTGAGTTAGCACATAGGCAGAAAGCAGAAAGGTGAGGAAAAGAGAGGAAGAGAGACCGAGAAACCAAAAGGGCCATTCTTCTTCAGTTTTTCATCAAATCCCAGCTCTTCAATTGGTTCCTGGCTATTCTTGTGTTGGTCTCTGCTGTCTAGCAAAAGAGATATGTGATGCATTACCTCAAATCCTAATCCTTCTTCTTAGGGCTTCCTGATTCACTGAATCTGCCAGAGGAAGAGCCACTCATCTAATGAACTCTGTTTTAAAATTAACCAGCACACTAAAGGATGGGATTAAATTTGACATTAATCATGAAACCTAGTGAGTTAGACCACAATACTGGGGGGGGGGGGGAGGAGATGAATCAATAATTTAATGAGTTAATTAGCCAGTTGCTTCTAAGCTCTGGAAACAGTGAATTACTACACAATATTTTGTCTAATTTGTCTTCTTAAAGCTTTACAATTTTTCAAGAATTTCCAACTGATTTTTAGCACAAGCACTTTAGATACAGATGGGAGTTCTTATCTCAGATCTGTGATCTTTAGAAAGGGTCATACATTTGGATGCACAAGAAAGTCGCCTATTTTGAAGAAATTATTGTAACATTAATGTAAATTGGTAAAACAGATAGGGTTGTCATCAGTGGTTTATTATATTTATGATGTAGGTTTCTGAGGTTGATTAACGATTTTTACCTCTCATATTGGCTTGACACATTGATCAGGATAAAAATCTTTTAAATATGTTTTAATATTTTTATATGTTTTTGTTTGTTGGCTTTTGACTTACCTTGTCTGAAGTCAAATTTTTGAAACCTTTTAGTAAAAATGTTAAATAAATAAATAGCAGAAAATGAGTAGACACGAAGGAAGCAGAGAATATTCACAAATTCATTGTGTCAACAAGGAAGGCTATCAAGACAATGTGTCCATAAAACTGTCACATGTCAATTTTTTCCCCTACAGAACAAAAAAATCAGTTTTTCCCAAAATGGAAAAATGTAGGAACAATGCACAAAAATTTATTTCACACGAAAAAAGTTACATTGTAGAAAAATGTATTTTATGCAAAGGCAAACTTTTTATAGAAAGAAAACTTTGCAAAAACTTTCTTCTCAAATCCCTAAATGTGGAGAACTATTGATTTTTTTAAAAAAAAAATAATATATATTGTAGTTTTACCCAGCAGGGCAAAACCCTGAAATTTTTTACTCTTACACATTCTTACACATGAATTACGTGAAGCTTTCCATCCTTGGTAGGGCCCATACGTATCTGAAGTACAGAGAATGAGTACAAAGAACGTTTTAGCTGAAATTAATTACAGTTTGACACATCACAGACACTTGTGAAGAAATTTAGACATGGGTTAATTCCAAGGCATCCAGGCGTCATCAAGGTATTGTAAAGAGATTTCAGGTATGGGAGAAGAGCAGCATTCAGAGAAAGGATCAAAGACCTGTTCTTCATTATAGTGAAGATTAAATTGTTAAAAAGTATATGTTATTTAGATTTTACTTTTTTGTTCCTTAATAATTATAAATGTCCCTAGAAAATAATCACAGGTGATCAGAAAGGGGAGGCTACTACAACCCTGAATAATATATTTGCTTAATTAAAAGTGGAAAGAAAATAGAAACGTAATTCTTGAAGTGTTTTGAAAGGTCAAAACTATAATATAATATTCCATTTTTTAAAAAAGTGCACACTTATTCTGAAATCCTGTGTAATGGCCCAAAAGACTCTAAAGCTGAGAAAATTTAATAATCATGCAATGACCTTTTCATTTTTCTGTTGAAAAAAAGTGTATAGCCCATTAATTAATATTATCAGTGTGAGAGAGGAGCCAGTTGGACACCCCACTCACTGACTTCTCTTTTTAGTTCTGAAATGAATCTTGTGTGTTAGTCCAGACTGGAGCAGACCTAGTCAGTCGATTGTCGAATGATGACTCAACACATAGGAAAAAACCATCGACTCAGTGGCTCTGCTCCAGTTTAACCTCACAATAGGATTTAGGCCAGAGCCTTTTGTAATTCCAACCCTGCTATTGCTGGGGATCCCTGGACTTTTTCTAGGTCTTTTTTTGTACATTTGTTCAGGCTGTTTGTCACCCATTTGATCCCTTATTTTATCTTATTTGTTTATTGCAAGTTTTTATTGCCTATTTTTATTTTATTGATCCACCAGGGCAGCATTCACTTGTCTCATCTTTCTCAAGAATTCTCAAAGTGCATTCTGTCTTTATCCTGCTGCCTCTTTGGTAGCCTAACTGATTCAAAGGAAGAATAGAGAAAGGGACTGCAGGAACTACCCAGGCACATAGATAGTGGCAGGGATCCCATTGGCTGACTGGCAGGATTAATGTTCAACTCTACATGTGGAGATTTGTGCTACATCACAACAATGAAGGACTTCAGCCCAAGTCCTCTTAACACCAGGAGCAATTTGAGATGGGAGAATGTGTGCAGAAAGATTTCAGCAATGAGAGAAAAGGTTTTCAGCAAGGTTTAAAGGTCAGTTGTAGAATATACTTAAAAGTTAAATTTAGATAAACAATGAATGCTAAGAGTAGGTATAGTGATTGTTCATTAATATTAACAAATATAAATTAGTATACTTTGCTATAAACAAGTCTAAGGGTGAGCAAACCTAAGTCCAATCCCATGGACTTCCTTCTTTTACTAGCTCCAGTCCATTCCATTCCATACTATGCCATACCAATTCCATGTTGATTTTTCATAACAGGAAAAAATGGTACATTTTTGTGCTCATTTTTCAGAGATGCATTAAAGAATTCTCCATTGACTAAACCATGTTTGTATCCATTTTAGAAATATAAACAAATGTACACAAAATGTGTTCTGCAAGTTTTTTAAAAAATGTGGCATTTGATCAAACACATTTTTTTTCTATTCAGGGAACACATCATAAACCCAGATACGTACCAATTTCTAACTGCCAATTGCATCTGTCTCCATGTTCAATACAAGTGTGAAATCAGGGGCCCTTTCATGCTATACATTTATGGCATTATTCCACTTTAATTCCCAGGGCAACAGCCCATGGAATCCTGGGATTGTCAGTTTAGGAAAGAGTATGTAGAATGCTCAGCCAGAGAGCTCCTCTAGTGCCTCCTCAAATTACAAACCTCAGAATCCCATTGGATGCAGCCTTGGTAGTTAAAGAGAGATCATAGTACTATAACTATATAGTGTGAATTCATTTTCCTTTAAAAAAATACTGACCAAAAATTCTCATACACCCTTATCCTGATAATCCACTGCTTGAAACCTGTTTTAACTCTGTGAAAGAAAGAAGCTCTCAGACACAAAAATATTTCATGTATGGAAAATGTATGTTTTCAGGCTTTACTGGTTTAAATAATTTGCAAGATGCCTTGAGTTCCATTGCTGAGAGTAAGGCAGGATATAAATGAATATAACAACAACAGCAACAACAGCAAGGAGTCAGAAGGATGCCTTCCATGAATTACCTTCTGTGAATGGAAAGTTCTTCCACACACTGAGGGAAAATTTAGAATCTAAAGCAACGTTTTATCCTGTTCTTAATATTTTGCTTTCTTCTCCTCAACTGAGAACGTTCTGTATTTGGCAAGCATAAAAAAAAATAGTTTGCAACAATATCCTCTAACTAGTATCTGCAAAAGGAACTCTGACCCTTTCCGCATGCAGAGGGGGAAATGGGTGAAAACACTCTAAAACGGAGCTTACCGGCAGCCAGGTAAGTCCATCGCTATGTGGAGCAGCACGAGCTCGCTGCTCCGCAGTCCTCCAGCATCCAAAATGGCGGCTTCCAGCTGGCAGAGGCTCTCCACCAACCAGAGAAGCTCGACAGCCTAACGCCTGCCCCTGGCAGATCTGCAGGCACACACTAGTGCACACCTGCAAATCTGCACCGGAGTGCAGCGACGGAGCTGCACGGGGCTGAGTGCTCCATGTTTTTTAAAAACCTCTGAAAAGAGGTTTTTAAAAAACACGCTGCGCCACCAATTCTGGTCACTTCGGAGCGGATTGAGGTACAGAACTACGAAAAGTAGTCTGCCCCAATCCACTTCATGGTGCAGATGACATCCGTCGGATGCCGCTCTGCACTGTTTTAATACCCCAGTGCGGAAAGGGCCTCTGTTTTTCCACTTTGCTGAATGTCACATGGAGAAGGAATATATCAAATCCAAGAAGATGTTTGATCCATTAGCACATTTGGCATTTTAAGAGGGGTGTGCCTCATCATTAGGATATCTCTCACAGTTCAGCTATTCAAATTTTTTTTAGAAAGACTGGAGAAACAACTGAGATAATAAAGAAGGGAAAAGCAAGTGAATAGGGAACTGAGAAAACAAGATGAAAATAAAAAACATAGAGAAATAAAAACTAAAGTTGGCATCCTATTCATGAATTACGATGGTCTAGCTCTGACTCACTCCATCACAACTCCTTTTTATGGTTGTTGCATGGGTCAGAAGTCTCTTTTGAGCACACAGCAACTAAAAGCCCCTCCCCCCAAAAAAACCGTTTTAAGCCATACTGATTCTTTCAACATGGCCATTTCTGTCTTTCCAGACAGCAAGATAGAAATGATAAGCAGCTCTTTTCCTGTAACTTGACACACTGTGACAGACATCTACAGGAGAAGCCCTTTGCATTTAGCCTTCTATCATCCAGAGCAACCTTTTCCCTATGACAGTAATATTCAATATGCGCATAGAACAACCAACTTTTCAATATACAAGTTCTGGAAAAGAACTAGAACATGGAATTTTATGTTGAAAATTGTTGGATGGGTGGGGTAGAATATGTTTTTGCTGGACTGATCACTTTGTTATCACTGAGATCAGGACTGCTGGCACGTAAATTTGCAGAATTCTCCAAAGCTGGATGATCAGAGAAGTTCAAGGAAGTGATAATATCATAAAAGCCAAGTTAGGACAATTTTGCAGGGATGTGCAAAAGGTCATGATTATATCTAAAGGAATTAACTTGACTTCCCTTTGTAGGGAAAAGAATGAATCATATGTGGTGATCAGATCTCACAACTCCACAATCAAAGTACAAATGGCTTGACTGTCAACTGCTTGATAATATGCAGAAAACTACAGTTTATCAGAAGGTGAACTTGCTAGACAGTGTGCAATGTTAGCTTTATGCAGTGGTGGAAGCAGAAGAATCATTCATGGTTTAACATTTTGATCTGTTCCATTTCAATCTGAGGGGTGGGCACTGCTGGGGGTAGTCTGAAAGCAATGATCTTTTCACACTACACAGTTATAGCATTATGATTCCACTTTCACTGCCACAGCAATATCCTATAGAATCTTGGGGCTTGTAGTCAGGTGGCACGCTAGAGGAACTCTCTGGCTGAGCAGTCTAAATGCCCCTCCCTAAACTGCCAATCCCTGGAATCACTATAGTTGTACGGTGTGAATGGGCCTATGATCAGTGGGTCAGGGAGGGTACTGTGGGAACCAGACAAAGGAAAGAGACACTACAACTGGACAATGCTGTAAGGCAGATGGTATTATAAGTTGTCACATTATACAGTCATCATAGTTGCAGAAATATTGATTCATTTAATTTTGTCACATTATATATATACACGTCAAGAGTGTGGAACCTGTGGTCCCTGGACTACAAGACCACCCATAGTCATATAATTGGATATGCTATCTGGGGCAGTTAGATACGTTATATGTGTTTATTAGGATCCAATGAAGAGCCTCAAGTTACCTATTGTGGAGTTATACTTGAAGTAACACATTCAAAATACTGAAGAATTAGCAACTGGGAGGGAAAAAAATCCCCAGATATAATAGTTTTTGAAAAGAAAGAATTCTTGGGATACTGTGTTATTTTTTTCCCCTGTAAAGGAGACACCCTTCTTGACATTCTTAATTACATTATTTTAATATGAAAATGAGTAGAGATGCACAAGGTTAAAGGTATGCAAGCTCAAAGAAAGTTCCTATAAATTGCGAGTTTTTTCCAATGATGACCAGACCTTGTAATATTACAGGGAAATTAATTGAGTTACTCATTATTTATACTAACAAGTAATCCATTACTGTTACTAAAAAGACAACTGTGATCCATTATGTTATCCAGTACTAATGAATTTTGGCCATTTTTTTTACTTTTAATATTATGTTTATGCTTTAGGAAATTTTTAAAAGTAGCATTCACATATATGCACAAAGATTGGCTCATAGCCCTGCTACCACATTGCTTCCACCCAAAACTGACCTTAGTGAAAATTCTCTCACTTTTTTTTTTCTTCTTTTAACACTTTCTCTTCTTCTTTCTTAAACCATTCAAGCCACTTAGGGCTCCAATGAGTGCTCCAGGAACTCTTCTATAACTGAAAGCATTAATACACATGTTAAAAGGCACTTGGATGATCTCTAGTTGCTTGTACAAAAAAATCCAGGATGGAAGCAATTACAAGGTACACAAGTGCCTTTTTTACACTTCTACTGATGCTTCCATTTCTGGGAGGTATGTTGAAGAACTGATCTGAAATGTCAAGGGACCTACCTGCATGCTCTAAGAAAGAAAAACATTTAGAGAAAGAAAGAAAAAGTCGGCGAATTTTTTAATTAGTGCAGTTAGATATTGGCACTGCAGGATATGTTTCTGTTATGTTAATTGAAGGAAATCTTTGTAGGAGTTACATACTATTGTTAAAAAAAAACAAAAAGAGAAAAATTGTATAAAATAATAAAAAAACCTTTCTTTAGTGTAACACCTGTGGATTGCCATTGGGGATCAGCAAGGATATTATAAGTTTGTTGTTGTTGCTATGGGCCTTCAAGTTGTTACCAACTTATAGTAACCCTAAGGTGAACCTATCGTAGGGTTTTTTGGGCCTGAGAGTGTGTGATGTGCCCAAGGTCACCCAGTGGATTTTCATGGCTGAATGAGGTATCAAAATTGCCCTCCAGGCTCATAGTCCAGTGCTCATACCACTACATCATACTGGCTCTCATTTACAGGTGTCTTTAACATAAAAATATGTTAACAGTAATGTTAATTTTAACACAATATTCTAAGCCCTGGAGCCCTACTTGGGGCCCTGTGCATTTTTACACATATACTCTGTGGGCCAGATGTATGGTCACTGGTCACTAGTGCATAATATTAAGGATTAAATGATGTCTATGGTTGCAACCTTTAAAGCTGCAGGTGGATAAATGGGCATAATGATATGCTCTGGACTGGCTGAAGTCTGTGCGGAAGGGTACACTTTCAGACAATTTTGGTGATTTATGAAGTTAAATGGATTCCCTCCAAACATAACAGAATTGAAGTTGGACCCTAATGAAAGCTTCATTCAGATAATGGAGCTTAGTAACTCAGACAATTTGTCACCAAAATAATGTCTTTTCTGTGGAGGATCTCCAAGTTTGGGTAGGAGTAGGAGGGTCAACTGACTGACAGGACCATCTTTTGATCCCAAGGAATGTTTTAAGAGAGGTTCACCAACTGGTGAGTTTTAGGGGTAGGATTATGCCTTCAACCAGTGCTGCCTCCTTCTTTTAGCATCATTAGACTTCATTATTGTTTAATAATATAAACTCCTTTGAAAACAACAGAACTCCCTAGCTCCTGTGCTTATCCTTTTGAACCTTTCTGGCCTGGACATTTTCATATAATGTGAGTGTTTTCGTATAATTTGCTGAAAAGAGAAAGAGAAGAATGGGTAGCCCATCTTAATCCCTCTACAAAAAAATAGGATTCTCATGTGAACTGTTACACCTATCTTGCTGAAACTTCACAGATCTGTTACTTAAGGTCACTTCTATGCTGTTTCTCATTTGCAAAACAATGGCTCAATGACTGAATTTGCTTGCTCCAGAAGGGGCTTTCAACTGATTGGTTGCTGTATTTTTATTTTAATGACATATTTTTTAAAGTCTCTGTTTATGTTATTATTCATTTTACATAGTAATTGCATTATTTTATTGTATCCTACTTTGAGTCTCATTCAAAGAGAAAAATAGGATATAAATTAAATAAATAGAAATTGATTTTTTTCTGTCTTTCCATCTTTTTGCTGGAAATGCCATTCTCACAAAAAAATTCCTACACTTACTTATCTTTTTTTTTCACAAATATTTTTATTAATTTCAGAGACAGATAATCTTCTTGATCATTTCAACATTTGTTTAGATCCTTAACTATGTATTATACTTTTGATACCTTATACAACATAAAAATGAAACCAATCTCAATATTACTCAGTATTACTATGCCAACCTAACCAAAAAAAACAGAAAGAAAGAAAAAATGGTAGGGATAAGAAAAGAAGAAAAGAGGAGGGGGAAAAAAGGAAAAAGGAACAAGCCCTCATTCAATATACTCATTTAAGCTCTTAATGTCTCATTCCTTATTAGATATTAACAGAAAAAATTGTTATTACATACATAAATAATTGGATTATTTACTTATCTGAAACATCCATCTTGATGCCCTTAGATGAGCAAACTATACTGCCAAGACATTTTAAAAAATTATTACCTGTTCCCTGAAGAGATTAAAACTTTGTGGCAGCATGAGAAGTGGCCCCAGTATGAGAATGGAATCCACTCTTAAGGAACTATTATAACTATAAATTTCAGTTCTGACAAACAACACAAAAGTTAAAGCTATTTCTTTGTTCTCCTTGATAGTCACTAGGAGGCAGAAACTTCCCATTCTTGAATCTTGACTTTGGTTGGGGACCTGAGTTGGAGCAGACTGGCTCCAGATTTGTCCAAGCTGAAGCAAACTATTACCTCAAACAGTGAATCAAAGCCCAAACCAAATCTTGGAGCCTGTGCACGTCCTTAATGAGTCCCTTTTAATAACCCTTTTAATAACCCTTCAGTTATTCAGTGCAATAGTCTTCCAATGTTAATGAGAAATCCGTAAAAATTATCTAATCTAGGCATCTACAAAGAATTACAAAATAATCCAAACAATGTGACCAATGCAATAAGCAAAGTATTGAACAATTTTTGAGGTATTTTTTGCCAGTCATTTCATTGACTATCAATTAATCAAGAAAAGAATGAAGTCAAATAAAAAGGGGAAAAAACAAATTTTTAATGTGGAGACTCAAAGTTTCGCAATGTATCCTTCTAGCAATGTTCACACTACTCTGTTTTTCTATGAGGGCTCTGGGGATAAAGTATAGACTTAATTAATATGTTCCTTTAAGACTTTTCAGTTGCCATTCTGCATAGGAGGCAATTAAAAAGAAAGAGACAGAAAGAAAGCTCTTTTCTGCTAAAATCTGCTAGAGGTGTTGAATTCTCTTAGACTTTCAGCACTTGTCCTCCAATAAACTGTAAGATAATGAGACATTTCATTTATACCCAAGTGGCAGGTCTCAAATGGTATTGGAGATATTGTCCTCCTAATTTTAGATACCAAGTTCACAGCAAAGTTTAGTTTTGGGGGAAGTGGCAGGGAGGAAGGCTGTTTTCCTTTTTAAGATGTGCCACTAATGATTAGAATAGGGTTATTAATGATATCCCTTGACACACCATAGTGGTGTGTGAAATTAAAATGACTGCCTTCTGGAAATTGGTCTCCTTGTCTTTCAAACTGTCAGTAGCTTCAGTCCAACTGTCACCAGACTGACAAGAGGTGGACTTTACTCACTAAGTTACAGATATGACTGATTAATGAACTCAGAGCCTCCTGGGGGCAATGGCGGGCATCTTAATGCCAGTCTTCATGGATGCATGCTGTGAGGTGCCAATCAGATAGAGTTACTGTTACTTTAGCACCTCTTTTTAAAAAGCAGAAATAAAGACGACACTTCAAGTATTTTTTTGAATGTGTTACTAATGTGCTCCACTTCTCAAATTGAGGCTTCCACAAGCAGGACAGGGAGGGGCAACAGGCAGCCTTCCCAATGCTGTTAGACTGCCATCCCTATCAGCCCTGATCAGCAGAGCCAATCTTGAAAGAAGATGGATGTTACAGTCTGACAATATCTGGAAGGATGTAACTGGTTGTCCTTTCTGGCAGTAGAGGGGGAATACATGTGGGGCAATTGTACTAAACCCATCTGTTCTTTCATTTCCAATTCATCATTCATCTTCTCCACCAGCTTTAGAATGCAATGAAGTTTAACAGATAATAAAAGAGGAGGGTACAAAATTGTGAACACTACTAATTAAAAGAAGAATATATATTTCAAAGCATATTTTTATCTAGTATTTGAGCCTAATATTAATCATGAAGACTGGTTACTGACAACATTTTTATCTTTGGGAATACCAATATATAAGGATTTATTTTTCAGAAGCACTTTCCCCTTCACTTCAGAGCCAGACACTACAAACCATTATTCTCATTTTAAATCTTAGTATGTTGTTGTTGTATGCCTCAAATCACTTCCAACTTATCATGATTCTAAGGTTAATCTATCATGGGGTTTTCTGGGGTTGAGAGCGTGTGATGTGCTCAAGGTCACCCAGTGGGTTTCTATGGTCAAGCAGGGAATCAAATCCTAATCTAATGCTCAATCCATTATACCATTCTGGCTCTCAATACTTGCATTGGTGAGCTGGATTGGAACAGTGGCCTGCATCAAGAAGGCTTTAAACCTTTTCCTTAATTCTCTAATTCCCCAAATTGTACCCCCATGCCTGCTATCCTTCCACTTTGTGAATAGCAGATGGTGGGGATGGGGGAGATTCCTTGTGGTACTCACACTTTTTAAACAAATGAATGTACTTCATAGTACTTAGTTAATCTTTACCAGTGCACCAGGAGGCATATCTTTTCAAACCACGCCCTTGGTATATCTTGAGGATAATTTCAAAATCTCTGCGGAGCAGGGCCTTTATACTTGAAGAGAGGGAGAAGTGGAGAATATTAAACCTTATGTCCTGCACTACCCTTTTTAGGAAGTAATAAGAGAGCCAGATTATTTTAAAAAAATGCACAAGCTGAAGGCATTCACTATATGCTTGGGGATGTATTTCTCTACATCAGTTAGCAAATGGCCATTTCTATGTTTCTACCATTTCAAATTAGAAAGATTTTAAACTAAACCTGTTAAACTCCTGGCTAAACTGGCTTGTTCTGAAATTAGCCTTAGACTCTGGATCACTTTTATTAGAGTTACAACAGCCACAGTATATTTTGGATTTTATAGTTTTGTTTGTATTTCACTATTTAGAGATCTCCCCCCTCCTATTAGATGTATTATGTGTTTACGAATATGTTTGGATTTGCTGTATTATGTTCTGGGAGGAGGAAGAGGAGGACATCTATGTTACCCAAATAGATTTGCTGATGGTTTAAACATTTAAATGTCAGAACCTTGAACAGTTACTGTTTTGCTCCAGAATCACCCAGCCAACGTGGCTGCCGGTAATTTTGTTGAATATATATGCATCATATAATCAGAATGAAACGAGTGAATGCTCCAGAGATCATGTTCTATTTAATCTATAAGAATCAGGATTTCTTCTTATGGCAGGCTTGGCCTACATGAAGTACTTGAGAAAAATAATCTTGCATTTCTAATTGTGAACACGTAGATGCACAACCCAGTGGTTGTTGATGAAAAAACACAACCCTGTGAAATATACTGGGTGTTTCTTCTTTCTCTTGGTACTTTAATAAATATTTGCTTTTTAAAATTGCCCACAGGAAGAAAGCACTGTCAGTGATACATCTAATAGATTTTTGTGCCAAATATAATCTGAAATGTTGTGAAAGAAATCCCTGGCTGTGAAACACACCTGCTACAGGGATATTACAGCTTAGTTTCACAGCTTTTCAAAGTAAATTTGAATAGGAGGTGAAAGTTGCAAAAAAGCATCCAGAGAAGGGGTACTGTTATGTATAAGAGGTTTCATAAATGTTGTGATGCATGCAGAGTGTGCACATTCATGTGAAATCGGACAGCAGTGCTGGGAAGGCTTTGGTCCTTCTGAAGGCATTGGACTGCAAGGCCCATTGGCATTAGCCCTTATAAATGATGAGATGGTGTTGGGAATTTCATTACAAGAATATCTGAAGTATCACAAATTGTTCTTCCTTGTTGTAGAGAGTACAAACAAAATGCCTGCATGAACAGCGGATTTTGAATATTGGCTGACCAATAATCTCTTAGGATGGGAGAGCTTTCTCTTGTTTATCTTCTTATTTCCTGAGAAATTTGAAGAATAAAAATGATTTGTGGCATAAAGTTTTGCGAGCTAATAACCACATCATGGCATGCATATATTGTGATAAAGTGGGCCATAACCCACAAAAGCCCATGTTAGAATGCATTTCTCAGTCTTTAATATGGCGTAATACTTATTATATGGCCCTTTTCGCATGGCATTTCTGATGCGAAAGGGCCCCTTGAGTGTCGCGCAAATGTAAGGAGTGGTCCACATGATGCACTCACATTTGTGCGACGCCCCAGCGCCTGACATGGACTGCACGCACATTTTTTCATTTTTGGCTTGAAGCCGAAAATGCTGCATGGTCACACACTGCTCCGGGGCCCCGCGCGCACTTACCTTGCATGTGGAGCCTCGGGAGCCAGGCCAGTCGTGCTTCCTGCTGCAGTGCAGGCTGGGAAGGTCCCAGGCTGCACTGCAAAAGTAAGAGGCAGGGCTCTCATGCGAGCAGGAAAGCAAGAGCCTCTCTTCGGAGGCTGCTCACATGAGCACCGTACCACAGCACCAAAAATGGGTGAGCTGCGGAAAAAGTATCTGTCTTCCTGAATTAATCTAACATAGCTACTGCCTTTGAAATGGGATTACTTTAAAAGAAGTTCAAAACAACAGCAGCAGCAGCAACCACAAAAAAATAACAGGTGTCCAGACAAGGGTGACCAAAATGGTGAAGGATCTGGAAGCCATGACCTATGAGGAGCAGCTTAGGAAGCTGGGTATGTTTAGTCTGCAGAGGTTAAGAGGGGACATGATAGCCATGTTTAAACATTTGAAGGAATATCATGTTGAGAAGGGAGCAGGCTTGTTTTCCACTGCTCCAGAGACTAGGACAAGGAGCAATGGATTCAAACTGCAGGAAAAGAGATTCCACTTAAACCACAGGAAGAACTTCCTGATGGTCAGAGCTATTTGGCAGTAGAATATGCTGCCTCAGAGTGTGGTGGAGTCTCCTTTTTTGGAGGTTTTTAAGCAGAGGCTGAATGGCCATCTGTTGAGAATACTTTGAAGTGTGTTCCTACATGGCAGGGGGTTGGACTGGATGGCCCCTGTGGTCTCTTCCAACTCTATGACTCTATGACACTAGATGCAATGCTGTGAATATGGCTGCCATTTTTCAACAGCTGCTTTTTGCAGTCTCAATTTCAGGAATTAGCTCGGGTTTAAACCAGCTGAAGACAAAAAAAAAAAAAAAAAGGAATACAAGGACCAAAAGTCTGCCCAGCTACATGTAACTATCAGCTAGAATATAACCTTAGAAATCAGCCCAGTGCAAAGAGATAGAAACAATAATGTCTATCCACTTGGACAGAAGCTGTTTTCTGAAGCAAAATTCACAAGAGCATCTATTGAAATTGGTACAAGGCAGAAACCCTTTCTCACATCCCTCTTTCCTGAACAAACTATGTGACTTTATCTGTATTGTTCAGATATTCTTATGAATGTCAAAATGATATTTTGTCATACTATGTGGGAAAGCTGTTTCCACACCACTATGGATAGAAATGAAGGGACCCAATGGGAAAATGGTAACACTTTTTGAAACTTCCTCAGATCAACCATTATGAACAACAGCATTTTCCAACTTATGCTATGCAATTTAAGGCATGTTTACAAAGAAAAAAGTGCAGCAAGCGTTCTTTGGAGGAAAGTATACTTAAGATACAACCTTAAGTTGTCATAGTTTAACCCCTATTAAGTTATCTTCCTGGCCAGCGCACCGGGACTTTGCCTTGTGAGGTCTCAAAGCAGGAAAAAGAACTGTGAGAGAAGTTTAGAAGTCAGCTGACCATGTCCAGAGACTGCCCAGTATTAGAACTCTGAGCATATATGTGTGTGTGTGTGAGAGAGAGAGAGAGAGAGAGATTGAGATTCTGATCCTTGGGGGAATGGACTAAAGCATGAAAGTGTATTGCATTAGAATATTATGCAGAAAAATATACCAACTCCTTATAAAACTATTCTGCCTTCATTTCACTTTCTGACTTAACTTTTGGTATTGCCATGATAACTCAATGTTGTAAAGGCTCCTCTTTCTATCTTTCTTTAAAATATGCTCTTCCTTGTTTATGTCAATATGCTTTTATATTTCCTGCCAATCTATTTCACATATTCATGTTGCACATGACATGCTTCATTTTTGCTGAGATGCATATAAGGAGGATTAATATCCTTCTGTATTCAAGATTAATACAGCCTTGCACAAGAAAACTGGACAGAATAGCAAGTCAGCTTTTCAGACACCACTTATCATTGCCTGTGGACAACACAATATTCACATAAATTTTACCAAGTAAGATAGTACCCATGGGTGCTCATGAATTTACAATTTCCTCCACTATAATCATATGTATCCTCCTTTAAGTAACTGGTTCTTTCCATTTATCACTGAGCCTCCCCTAATAGTCATATTTCTCTGCTGACACCAAAGCCTTGCTGCTAAATCAGCTAAAAAACTTTCCTTATGGAATACATTCAGGGCCTTCTTCCCCCTCCCCCACCAAAAAAGATATTTTTAACCTCAGTGTAACTCCTGGCTTTCACAGTAAACAAAGAATCAGATGCACTGCTACACCTGTTGTTTACCATTGGAAAAAGAAATCATGTGTATTTCCCTAAAGGCAATGTTTCAAAGAAGGAGAATTGTTGTAGTCTACCACCTAGTGGTTGTTGTCCTTGTGTGCCTTCAAGTTGTTTATGACTGATGGTGACCTTAAGGCAAACCTATCATGGGTTCGATAAGCCCAAGGTCATCCCATGGTTTTCCATGACCAAGTGGGGAAGCAAACCCCAGGCCCTTTCCTCACCTTACCTTGTTCCGGTGCTGGGGTGCTGGGATCGCGCGAGCAGGCTCTGCCAAAAGGTTTTGCCTTCCCTGCTGCTTCAGCTCTGCACGAGCTGCCTGCTTGCATGAGAACCCCACCTCTTCCTTCCACAGTGCAGCCTGGGACCTTCTCAGGCTGCACTAGGGAAGGAAGCACGACCGGCCCGGCTCCAGAGGCTCCGCACGCCAGGTAAGTGTGTGTGGGGCCTGGAAACAATGCACAATCATGCACCATTTTCAGCTTCAAACCGAAAATGAAAAGGTGCGCGATCAGCCCCTGCTGGCCCCTGAAGCATCGCGTGATTGTGAGTGTGTCGTGCAGACTGCTCTTCGCAATTGCATGATGCTCCAGGCCCTCTTCGCACAAAAAATGCCGTGCAAAAAGGGTCCTAGTCTGCAGGATCATAATTGAATGTTCCAATCACTATCCGATGCTGGCTGTGGTGGTAGGAAACCTGAAATACCTCCTTCAAATAAATAAATAAATAAATAAATAAGAGTCACCTTTGTAATGTTTTCAAAATTATGTGGGAGCAGATGGGGACAATTTGCAGGTCCTTCCCTGAAGTACAGCTTTTTCACAGCCGCAAGTAGAACAAACATGGGCTGTGTTTTTTTTCTTTGTCATCCATAGTCTACTCCAGCACTAGCACAACAATCAAACTTGGAAATGACAAGTCATCCAGCCCAGTGTAGTTTGGGGTATAAAGAATATTCACATGCTTTTTAAACAAGTTGTCCTAACATATCAGGGCAAAAAAAGTCACCTGATGTGAACTTTTTACTCCTGTGTGAGCAAGAAAAGATCAGTACTTTTTAAGGTTTTTTTAACATTTTCATTGGTTTATCTGCAAATACATTTTTATTCATGGAAAAATATAGTATACTACACACTTTTTAAACTATAAAATATAATGTTTTGTGCAGAACAGAATGTTTTCTGAACAACAACAACAACAAAAAACTTAGCAAACTTTTTGCAGAAGCTTCCCAAAATATAACAATGCACGAAAAAACCTCTTACAATCTTGTCCAGTAGAAAAAGTCGTCCCCCACTGGACATATTTTTGCAAAAATTCTCCCCACTAAACAAGTTTTTGCAAGTGAGAGTAAAATAAGTGACAATCTATAGTCCTAGCATAGTTCAGAGAGAACAGTTGACTGGATGCTACAATATTGGATTTACATATTTCCCTGATGTACATTGCTCTGGGGTCTCTTTTGAAGACTGAATAATGGATTAGAAGTCACTTTAGACACACACACATACATGAATCCAGACTTGATACTGCATGTAAAGAGATCAAGTAGCAGCCATGATTGTTGGAGAAGAAGGAAGTAAACATGGATCTACTCCTCTACTACAAGTTCAATGGTAGAGACTTTTGAAAATAAGACACAGATTATTACTTTATTACAATATTAAGACCATTTCTGCACTACACTGTTAGAGTGCTATTATTCCACTTTCAACATCCTGTGGAAATTTGTGGTTTGTAGTTTACTGAGGCCAAAGAGCTCTCCGGCTGAGAATTTTAAAGACTCCTCCCTAAACTGCAATCCTAGGATTCCATAAGATGTTGAAAGTGGAATAATAGCATTATAACAGTGTAGTTATATGACCTTATATTCTGCCTATTTCATTAGAGTTCAGGATGGTATACAAGTAAAAAAAATCAACGTAAACAGTTTAAAACAAGGATAATTTAAGCAGGCTAAAGCAAAGTAAGTTTAAAGGAGTAAAAAAAGAAACAGGTTTTAAAGATTAATACAGTTTAAAGCCATGTACATTTCTGAAGTTATCAGGCTCCAAAGACTTTGATATAAATCCATGTTTTTAATTGGTATCAGAATGACACCAGGGTTGGTGCTATTCAGGCCTCCAAAGGGAGTGCATTCCACAACCAGAAGCCAACAACACAGAAGGCTCTCTCCCAGATTCTCCCACAGTGTATTTCTTCCCCTGGTGAGACCTAAATGAGGGCCCCTCTGACAAACCTCAGTTCTCAGAAAGCCATGTATATAGAGAGGCACGTCATTTTGTATCTCGATCCCAAGCTAGTTAGGACATAGAATGTCATTACTAACACTTTGAATTCAGACAAGAAGCACATTAGCAGCCAGCAAATTTAATAGTATGATATATCTGCTGGGATTTTGTCAGGTTGATATTTTATTGATATGTCTTCTTTTCTTGATAACAAAATTCCACAGTACCTTGTAACTCTGTCTTTACCCTACAAAAATATGAATACAATGCAAGTGACAATAGTATTCAGAAATGTTATCTTCAAATGCATTCACAAATGTGTCTGTTGAGCCCTCCTATGGTTAGATAAGCTAAGTAGCTACAGGGTATGTTTAGCATGGAGATGTTTGATACATACAAGTAATTACAAATGCTTCTCTTGAGATAGCACAACCTAGGGAAATTTGGAGGAATGACATTTTGCTGTTAATCACCGGAGAAAAAAAGTCCCTGTATCTCAATGTTCTCTGTGTATTAAGGGAAGCAGAATGAATCATTCTAATTTATTCATTGAATTTCCTCCCTGCCTGCTCATGAATTCTGTGTGATCAGATTACAACAGCCTCAGATTTATTTGTTATTTGAGAGTATTCATGAAATGATGTTAATGTGAATCTTTCCTGGCCTTCAGATTATTTGTAAGCTTGATTGAAAACATTTGATTTATGAATTTAAAATGGAAAAGAAAAACTATTAGTGCTCATTAGATTTCTTTCGAAACACCAGTTCTTTTGTTCCCAAATTAGATATTCAGAACTTCCATGGACCATACTGTCGTATTAAAACTTCATGACTTAAAACCATATTCTGTGTGTGAATATTCAAAGATATTCATTAGCACATGCCAACAAAGCTTAATCATAATTGGAAGCCTATCATTACTTAGGAAGTGAGCTAACGACTCTTGGTATTTCTTTTCTTAACATAGACAGAGTTTGCTAACATTTTTTGCTAAGTGTCAAACAATACATAAATTAAAGAAAATGGGATTTAAGCAGCTTAGTCAAGTGCAAAAACACTATAGGCAAAGGCTGAAGTCTGCAGCAGAGTGTCCAGGCTGGTGGTCCCAGGCACGCTCTGCTCACAGTGGGAAGCCAGGCCAACCTCAGAAGCATTAAGCAGTTCAGATGAAACTCACCGGACCTTCTATGTCACCTGGAACAGTTATCCTGCTTGCTGGGGATCCCTTAGGGAATTTCCAATGCCTCTCAAAATTATCACTCGCGGGGAAAATTAGCCATGAACACTGCTGTAGCAATGCAAAGAGAGCAGGGTAATTAAGGATCTTGAGCCCAGCTTTACAGAGTTGGATCACAGAGAATCAGGCTAACTGTTCAAATTTAAGTATTTTATTGAAATAGATGTTAAAATCCATACAGTCACTCTTGTTGCACTCACTCACACAATCATACAAGATGCTGTAGAAATTAGAAAGAGATGAAAATTAAGAGGGGGGGGGGTTGGGGTAATACTGTACCAATCCAGAAGTCTTCGGCTGGGAAAAGACAAGCGAAGAGCCCAACTCAGCCTAAGGGAGGGGCTGAGAGGAGCTTTCCACTGGCAAAGTGACTGCTTGTAATTCTAGGAGCACTCTAAAATGGAGGAGAAAAAGGGGTTCTAGTTATAGGGCTGAACATGTCCTGGGGACCAGATGGCTGCTTTTTTACGAAGATAGATCTCAGCTTTTTAGTTCAAAGAAAATACAGCCAGGCATCCTTGTAGTGCCCTGCAAGATGACTGTCTCATCCAAGGATGCATACCTCCGAAGTATCACATTCCTGTCTATTTGAAATGTTAATTTGATCCCAGAGACCTCTTGTCCTGTTGGTGCTATTATTGCTGAAAATCCATTCAAATGGTCTGTGTGAACCATTTTCTAGATTCACCTAGGATGCATAACAGAAAATGGTGCTACTCTTTGATCTATATCCATAGCTCTGCTTGCCTACATGTTCTTCCAGTAGATCTCTGTGGCTCACTATGTTTGATATAAAATAATTATGCTCCTCAGGACATAGTATACAGGTGTAGTAACAGAACCAGCTGTATTAAAATCTATGGTAGGAATGGATTACTGTGTCGATTTTATTTTCTCCCATGTTTAATTTTTTTTCTCCCATTTGCACAAGCCAAATTCAGTAGATAAATCAAGTACCTACATGAAGAGGGCAATGTTGTACCTGTCTGCCACTCAGGCGGTGTACATGTCTGTCTGTCTGTCTATAAAGCTTCTACATAAGCCAAATTTGAAATAGCAATATATCAATCAATATATTGGACTATAATGATTATAAGCTCCATATTATCTTGTTAAAAGGCCAAAAACCCTAATTTAGCACTAATATAGTTGAATATTCAGGAAGGATCCAATGGTGTACTTCTGCTAAGAAAATGTCAGAAAACAGTGTCCTCTCTGTCCCCAGATGCCGTTCTGGAGGTCTGGAAAACATTTGAATCCATTTTTTGTCAGCATAGGATACGGAAAGAGAAGATGGGCTGGAATGTTCCAAAAGTTCAACAAGCTAAACAGTGGATTTCATTCAGTGATCTATTGCCAGCTATTTAAAAATTAAGTTAACTCCTGAGCCTGAAAGGACAAACATGCCCAATTTGCCAACATTTCATTTGTTTAACTCTCCAGTTTTTTTCCATCCCAAATATGAAGATGCTTTCAACTTTGGCTAAATACTTATGAGAAAGGAACTGAAATGAAATTCTTATCCCTCTTTTATCTGTAGCAGTATTTCCAGACCAAGACCGGTATTAACATGCAAAAACAATAGAGCGTAGGAGAGGCAACTGCAACTCCATTTCTTCGTAAGTCTGAATTTTCACCCCCAGTATCAGGACATTGACCTTCATAACTCCCAACTTCAGCATGAACTGATGCTTATATGTGAACAAAGAGTGAAAAGGATAGCATTGGTCACATCTTATGAATTATATGAAATGTATGCAAGAAATATTAATCATTATCTAAAAGAAAATAAAAACTGGTATTTTAGTTGAGTTCCGGTTAAACCATATAAAATCCATGGATGAACCAAGATCATGGGATGTTTTAACTAGATGAATTGCATATTACAAAATCCAAATGAAATACATAATTAAAATATTTGTGAAATGTGACAATGAATTATGGGACTCAGAGAAGATACTAATAAGCAAGAGATAATAAGATATTGAACAAACTGTTGAGCAAATGGTTTGTCCACATAAACAGGATTAAAGATATATTTTGGTATGTTTGTTTTTATCCTTGGCTATTCATGATTCATTGCATTAACCAGATACTGTTAACCAAATAAGTTCTAGGAATATTCATACTGCTGTAATGAACTCACTTAATCAATCTAAAAGTAATAAAGAGAGAATACTAAACCTGAAAATTGCTCCAGCTGGCCTATGTCAAAGAAGAAAATCTGTTTTGTTCAGCACAATAGCCCTTCACCATAATGGTATTCTCCTCTTATTCGAATAGCCTGCATTCAGAAGAGAGAACAGATTATTTCTTTCACTTCTCTAATGCCATCACAGTTAGTAACAAAATAAATAAATAAGGTATAAAAGTGTTTGTATGATTTTCATTTCCCAAGGTTAAAAAAGCATTACAGATCTTGGGGATATTTTGTCATCAGCAGCTCTGACAGGGGCTTCAGTTATCACAACAAGGAGAGGTGAATAGATTTCAAAATTACCATACGATAGGAGTCAGGGAGGAAGGGACAAGCTGGGCACACACATGCACCACTCATTGTGGGATCCATGACAACAGGATGTGCTATTGAGCATTACCATACAGAGCTGGCTGATGGAATTTGGCTCCTGGACTGGTAACAACCCGCTGCTGTAGCATTATATCAATGTCATCTGAAAATGGCCTTAGAAGGTTCTGACCTTTATTATGGATGTAAGTTGTATCTTGGATATAGTAAACAGGAGATTACTAACGAATTCAATAACCATATTATAAGAAAGACTAAGACCATTTCTGTGATGCGTTGTGTTTTTTTTGTTTGTTTTTTATCTTATTAATAATCCAAGTAAAAAATAATATTAAAAAATAAAGATAATTGAAGAAATGAACTCAGAAGCTGTATCATGGTCATTGGTTAACTCACAGGTAAATGAAATGAAAGATATAAAATAAATTTGAAGACAGAAGGAACAGAGAAAAAATGGTAATCACAGAAAAGAAAGATCATATAATAAGAGGTATGCAGAATTTTAATAAAACTGGAAATGGAACAGGCAGTCTTAAAGGATAATATGACTAAATGGGCACAGGACATTGGTCATGCATTCCAGCTTGGAAATTGGGAAAAGAAATGGCATAAAAATTTGAAGCTTACTCAATGTTCAAATTTAATTAAAAGACTATGATAAAATGCTGTATAAAATGCTGCATAGATAGCATATAACACCTATTAAATTAACAAAAATGATTTAAAAAGCTAGATACATGGTGGAAATGTGGTGAAAAAAATAGAACTTATTACCATATGTGGTGGCAATGTACTAAAGTAAAGAAATTTTAGAAAAGGATTGATGTTCTAATAACATGTATTTTAGAGCTAGAAATTCCAATGTGTCTAGAACTCTTTTGTTGAATGTGTTGAATATTTTAGATGATAAAATACAGAAGAGACATAGAAGGATGCTGTTATACACGATAATGGCAGTCAGACTGATTTATGCTTAAAAATGAAAGAACAATGAAATTCCTTTTGAGGAAAATAAATGGTTACTTAAAATATTATACATATATCAAATGGATAAATTAATGATATTGTTAAATAATAAAACTTTAAATCAGGGAAACAAGACGGGGAGGAAGTAGCACAAGCGTGGCACACAAAATGGGGAAATATAGCCAGAATTAATCTAGAGGATTAAGAAGATACAGTGTTATATGTCATTTTTAATATTTGTTATTATTGGAATAGGTGTATGAAGGACAAAGAAGTTGTTTTTGAAGTTAATATGGTATTCTTATTCTTATTATTAAAAATATACAAAAAAAGGATATGCTAGAGCTTGGAACTATAACTCCAACCAGCAAGACCATAACACTAACCAGCAAGGCCAGTGGCCTGTGAAATTCAGAGAACTGTACTTCTAAGCAGTAAGCTGATATCCTGCATCAGAAAACAAATCTATGTTTCCTTATATTGATGCTGGTCTCTAAATGTACCTTTTTAGCAACCTCTCAACACAACCATTTGTGTGTTTCCAGAGAACAGAGGGATGAGCAGAGATGCATCCAGTTCTTTTCCTGTCAATGCCTCTGGCAGTATATCTGGATACAGGAAGAGACCTGAATATCCCCTAGGAAAAGATCTGAACATCCATTTCCAACACAGAAATGGATCTTGTTGGTGGGAGGCTGCACTGCTGCAAAGGTAGTTTTGGGGGGACTTTTAGCTGTTTGGTCTGCAACAACCCTAGAAATGAATGATGATGTCATAAGGCAAACTTATGACATTATAATTACTGAACAAGATGCAAGCCAGTAATGTTTCCAAACTGAAGTTTGCAATGACAGGGCTGCTAAGTCAGTAATTCCAATTCACTGAGATGTCAGAACAAAAACCTGAGGTTGGAAATGAGTATTGAGGAATATCCATCTGATGTCACAGCACTAGCCCCTTGTGTAGCCATGTGCCTCTTGTGTAACAATGCAACATTTTGTAATTTGGTTTCCTAATATGAGATTCACATGATCCATAAAACCATACCTCCCTATAAGAGACTAATTCAGCCTAGCTTCTTAGGAATAAGATTACCTTTCAGTTCTGCCATCGTCCCAAGTACATTTCGTGAGGCTAAAAATGAGGGACTTTTTCATGGCAAGGAATGTTATCTGAGATATGATATGATTTTTCTAACAATTCTTCCTTTTGTTTCCACAGTATATAATTGAATAAGTAATTTCACAGTGATATGGCTATCAGAAATCAGAGTCTCCAGACACGTACATTGAATACATCAGGACAAAATCAGTTAAAAATAGGGATCCTATGGGCTTTAATTTATGAAGGAGAGTATTATCCTCACAATCTATTAGCATTGATTCTTTGGCACCATCAATGTGATTGGTGGTTTACAAAATAACAGATAGCATGGCCCAGTCTCCAAAGGGACTGAAATCTAGAATTTTTCACAAGGAGAATGTGACAGGACTTTACTCTTTCTCTCTCAGATTGATATGGCAGTTCCCCAATCTGATAAGGTGTCCTGTCTTTTCCACAAAGCTCTGCCTTCCTCTTTATAACATCATCTTTGTGTAAAAGAGTGAGGCCTTTCAATGGTTATTTAGAACCCCTTAATTGTTCTGTGGTAGTGTCTTTAAATACTGTATACCACTCAGCTGAGTCAGTATTTATAAAAATAAATTGTAATGTTTATTAAGGTAACATGCAGAACAAAGTATTGGAGTTCATATGCAGGTCAAAAATTATATAATTCTTCAGAGTACTTTTAGACAGTTTCCTTATACCTCATGTAACTCTCACATAAGCACAACTATCATAAACAGCCCTTTGGCTACACTCTTACAAAAACCCAACCCCCAATCTAAGGCCCTTTTCACATGGCATTTGCCATGCAAAAGGGTCCTTCAAGCATCACGCAAATGTGAGGAGTAGTCCACATGATGCACTCACAATCACTTGATGCTCCAAGGTCTGGCAGGCACTGCTCGCGCACTTTTTCATTTTTGGCTTTGAGTCAAAAATGGTGCACGATCACGAATCGCTCCGGGGCCCCGTGTGCACTTGTCATGCGTGTGGAGCTTCGGAACCGTGGTGCTTGCACTTCCTGTCCCAGCGCAGCCTGGGAAACTCCCAGGCTGCACTGCAGAAGGAAGAGGTGGGGCTCTCCTGTGAGCAGGCAGCAGCTGCAGAGCTGAAGGAACCAGGACACAAGAGCCTCTTGCTGGAGGCTACTCGTGCGATCCCCGCACCCCAGCTCCACAAAAAGATGAGTTGTGGAAAGAACCTACGTCACACTTTCTGACCAGATTCTATAATGGCTTAATTACTCTTCTACCTCTCTCTAGGTTTCTCCTGAGGATTAAACTCATCTCACACAGTTATCCTCCTTGGATGACTGAGAGACTTTATTTCACAGCTTTCTCTATGGTGAGAGCTCTCATTGAAGAATCCCAAATAACAATCAGTGTTTGCCCTTATATATCATTTCCTCTCAGCCACCAGCTCTCCCTCACACTACTGAGCTAGATTTCTCTCCTGAGCAGCTATTCTGGTTGCATGGCAACCAGTTTACAAGCTGCTCCAGCACTTCAGATAACCACATCCCCAGAACTCCATCGTAGAAAAACAAAGAAAATCTGCATCCTCCCTGCTCCTGTTGTCTAAAAACTGATAGACAGAAGCATACTGGCCACTTACTCTGTTACTGAGTGTGTGAGTATTTGTGTGTGTGTGTGTGTGTGTGTGTACGTGTGAGAGAGAGAGAGAGGAAGAGAAGAGAAGAGAAGAGAAGAGAAGAGAAGAGAAGAGAAGAGAAGAGAAGAGAAGAGAAGAGATGGGGAGGAGAGACAGGCAGACAGATGGACCTAGTTTGATAAGAGACACAGTAACATGTTCAGTAATATCTTGAACATGTGCTTTAGTCTGTACAGTAATCTTAACTGCTAATTGCTCTGTCTTTTCAGTAGCATCCACTTTACAAAGCAATTTTTGTTCTCACAGCTATTATTTCCAGATTCAGAACTGACAGCCTTAGACCACAGGAACCAGAAATGACATGAAACAGTGATAATGCCATCCATGTTATCTCCGGATAGGCATAAAGCAAAACAAGGAAGAAACGTATAGGTGCACATAGTAAATCTGACTGCAGATCATGCAATACAGTAAAAGACAGGGAAAATCAAATAGACAGCTTATTGATTTTGTTGTTCCAAATTCTTCAATGCAGATGGAAAGAAACTCGAACCACAGAATAGCATTATTAGACACTGTTGTACCCACCTGTGGTCATATGAGTTGGCACTTTATTGCAAATGGTTCTTTGAGCCTGACTGCTACATTTATTCATCTTCAGCCAATTAAAAGGTATTTAGCTGACATACTAAAGTAGCCATTATGACTCAGAATCTGAATGGAGAAAAACAATGGACATTTATGCACTCTAAGTGTTAAGAACTCTTATATCACCTTTTTTTTTAATGAATGAAGCTGTCTTAATGATTTGCAGTCACACCAATGAATAGCTTACACCAAACTGTTTCCTTTCAAAACAGAAGATTACGTTGCTTATGCCTACAAACATCCACAATGTTTTCTGTCACTTGGAAAAAGTGTCACCCTTGAGTTATCTCTTTAATTTAGATTTGAGGGAGGTTGTTAAAACCACTTGAAAGGGATTTTTTTAAAAAAAATTCTGCACAGAATCCGAATCCATGACTGTGCTATGCCAATATTTGAAGCCTCAGTAACTCCTGTTTCTAAACCAAGAGACTGAAAATTAGGAGCCACTGAATTCAAAGTTAGTGGTGCCTAGAAGCTTCCATGGCAGTGGAATGGTGAACCACTCTAGGTTTTACTCTAACTTTTATAAAAATCAAATTCAGGAGAAAGTAAATCAGAAGATTCACCCACCTGAAGATTTCAAGCCTAGAGGTTTAAGAATTTAACTTGTAAAAAGATTGGATTGGAAGGCCAGTCATGAATGGGAATGTTCTGCCACCATCAATTGTGTCATGACCCTTGCTGACTGAACTATCTCTGATACTCTTGAGAGACACAGACAGGAGCTGCAGCAAGAGGCCAAAGCCATCTCTCAAGTTCCAAATTATAGAGTGATGTGCACATCCAACATCAGCTGCAAGCCAAGAAGGAAAGCTGAGAGATAAAACAGTGACGGGGAGTGGAGCTATGGTGGTGAGTTGGGGAAAATAAAGGAAAAAAAGAAAGAACAGAGGACAATGGTCAGAACATGGAAGCTAGCCGAGAGACTAAAAATATGTCAGAAGCGAACTAGAACTGGAAGAACAGACTGTGAAAGAAGCCAGATGAGAGACAGGTGGATGTGTGTCCACTCTAGCCCACCCCCAAATGCACCCACAGGCATGAGGTGGCTGTTCCCTGACCATAGGGAGAGCTGGAACATCATACCATTACAGCAAATTTCTTTACATTTCAATGTTTCTCCTCATGCTGGGAATGGTTGTAACTATTGAATTTGTTTGAATTGCTGGATGTTATATTTTGTGTGCATTTTGCAAAATTTAAGGTCGCTGATTGCATGTGAAAAGATGAAAAGGAAATGTATGACTTATGTCTTCATATAATAAAAAGTCAAAAATCTGTGGACCAGATAGAAAAGTATTAAAAGTACAGGCTTACTATCTGGTTCTGGGCATTCAAATTCTTAGCCTAAAATATAAGGTAAAATAAGTGAAAATATAACTTAAAGAAAGGAAGAGTCTAGATGAGAAAGAAAACAATTTAAAAAATAATTTTAAAAACCTGAAAAGTATGTGGTCCCAAACAGAGTGTAGTCTATATTCCTCCCAAGGGTAGTGTGTATAAATATATGCACTACGTAGTTTATATCAGTAAATGGCCTGCTTAGTGTCCTGCCTGCTCAGTTTCCCATGTTAAATATCCTGACATTCCATTACTTAAGAATGCTTCAGTAGAGTGTTGATGCTAAATCTGCCATTTTGGACAACACCCCGATCACAAATTGGAAACTTAAGTAAAAAGAAAGTGGTCAGAGGACAATCCAAACATATACAGACCAGCTGACAAATGGCAGAACCATCAGTCCCTCTGTCTAAAGAAATAAGGGTAGGGAACGACATTTGTTTCATGACAAATTTTTTTGTGTAACTTGCTAAAATTAGGAATTTGTGAGTTTGGTTGTACTTTTAAATGACACTCAAAATCCGAATGGGGTAGAAAATAAAACTGACATATTTCCCATGATTCAGTGAAGGCTTTTATGCAGTATTGGTACCTCTTTTTAGACATTAATTCCTTGATGTATTTTTATGCCAAATTCCCATTCTGAAGATTCTCAAAGCTGCTAATATATTTATAAAATGAAAACATTTTGAAACATTATGGTAATACAATTTAATTTTTTAAAAAAATTCCATAGCTCATCACCATTACAATTTTGTCTAGAATCTTGGTGTCACAACAGGAAAGGACCTATTCCCCTGATATACCTGCCACGACACTGCAGAAGAGACAGAACATGGGATTTCCAATTATCTCCATCTCAGTCAAGGTCATACAATATGAGACTATATTTAAATGTTTCCTGATCCTGCTTGGACTGTAAATATCAAAATGCCTTATTTTGAATTCAGCCTGGAAAGAAAAATTGGACATTCTATGTATCACCAAGAAGTAGTTAATACAAGGTATATAGACACATTTGTGGTCAGACTGAGTTGACCCAAACATTTGATTATGTAGAATAAGCAAAATACAATTTACAAGTCAGAGAATGTTTATTATTTAGTTCTGGGAGAACCAATGTGATATAGTGGTTTGCATTTTGGACTTCCTGTGGGCTATATAGAATGCCAAAGATGCAAAAAAAGAAAAAAAGAAAACCTCTCAGAGCCCAAAAGTCCACTTCTGATTTGAAAAAAACAAATTCTTAAAGTTAGGTAGTGTATCACCAGTTTTGTTTCTGCAAAATGAAAAGCTGCCAAAATTTAATAAGTAACATTAGTGGGTTATGGACTGATTACTCTGGGCATGAGATTCCTTAAGTCCTCAAGTTAGTTTACACTTGAATCTTTTGAAGACTTCATAAAGCACTTTCTAAAACTGTCTGTAAAGAACCAAATCAGGATTCTGGGAACGATTCCAAATAATAATCAGAATCAGCAGGAGATGCAAATGTCAACAAAAATACAAGGCCCTGTAAAATATTAAACTGCTAATCTCCTGGTATGGCAGGCTCATGCAAGGGTACTTGAAATAAGCCCTTAAATATCAGGATGCAAATTAGTACAATTGCAGCAACAGAAAAAAAACATGGACAAAATTGAAAGTATACCTTTGCTGGAGATCATCTTTGGCGGATATGGTCAGCTGAAACAGCTGGAATGATCCCTCCCACTCTTACTGCTAGAAAGCTAAGAAATTCTAGCTATAATTTTCCTCATGCTGATAGAATAATCTCATTTATAGCCCTGTTTTTAGAGCTACAAAGCACATCCTATGAAGCACTCGAATATTCTTATCTCACTAGCATCACTAAGGCAGAAGAATAAGACATATACTTTAGTTCTCTGCAAAGAATACTATACAGTAGAGTTATGTTAAATCAGGGATTAGGAATGAAATAGCTGCTGCACTCCTGATTCTTCCTGCCCTCATATTGTGTGAGTTGACTATTTAAATGGGTATAGTGGTTCCTGAGAACTCAGGTACACTTTTAATTTAAAAAACATATATCATGCATATTGATTGTTAAAAATCATGCAGAATATATGCATATAATGTAAAATCGTGCACACTGTTATATTTAATATAAAACCCAAGCATATAAAATCATGCATACTGAATATTAATGTAGTTGATAAATTTAATTATTTGAGTTATAGGCCCTTTCGGCACAAGGCTGCTGAATTGGTTCATGCTGTTTCTTACCAGATTTTCTGGGCTCGAAACAAGGAGGACTTTCCCTCATTTCCTTCCGCAGAGCTACTGCGCATGTTCCATTCTTCTTCAGAAGAGTGCAAGTTCATGAATCCACACTGCCTCCACTGTAGCTACTCCTCCCCTCACCCCGCCCCATCAGCTGTGATTGGCCCTTTTGGGGGTTTTTTGCATGGTTTAGTATGTCACTGTGTACGTGCATAAGTCCGTACTACCCCCTGGCCCCTCCCATGAGCCCTCCCCTGACCACCAATTTGCACTGGCGCAAATGTACATGTCTGCACCACTGTGAAAATACAAATTGGATCAATCTAGAAAATTGGAAAACCAATTTCTTTCAGTTTTCAGATAGAGTGCTTTACCATCACATTGGTGTGCATTTAGTCAGAATTACGTGCAGAATGAAGGTAAATAAACCAAACCTAGTCTGCTTCAATGTCCAGAAGACCTCTGTGGCAAGACGCATTGGCCCACCTTAATAACTACGTGTGGAAAGGGCCATAGTTTGGAGAGGTAGAGATGAACTTTAAACAATTTCATTGTGCACAGGGCAGTAGAAGCAGGATCATGCTCACTGTTCATGGTCCCCACTTCCACCTGAAGATCTGAACTGGCCTTCAGAAACTCAGGAGTATACATGATCTGAAACTCTTATTACAGGAGAAATGAGAATCTCTTGCAGAAATTCCAAGAGGCATGTTTTTGTAGCCTGCAAACTGCCCTCTGAGTCTCATATCCCAAAATATTTGAGATCAAAATTCACTACCCAAATATAAAATTACCTATCCTATAAAAACATAAAAGACAATTGAAAATGGCCCAAAGCGGGGAGGGGATTTCATTTCCAGCTGCACTGTAGCCAGTTCTCAGAATGGTATAGAACACCAGAGGTGCAGAGATTAAAACTGTGCCCACTACAGGTGTTCTCTTCAGAACTTCAAATAAACTCCTAGATGTTGGTAGTGCAGACAGTAGGACCAATCCTGATGGCATATGCAGACATAAAAACTCATACAAGGAATATGTGAGGAAAAGATGAAGGTGGAACAATAAGAGAAAGCAAAGATAACTATGTACATTTTGTCTTTAAGCACAAAAAATACACTTAAATCCAGGACTAACTTCAGTATTCCACATCTTTGGCAGCAAATGTCCTCGCAGGATCCAGTAGTGATGATGTCTTCCCTGCCCCACTCCCAACAGTGAGCATCTATATGTTGCCATTTTAAGTTTCCCTCAATGTTCTGGGATTTTTTTGGCCTCTGCAAACTATGAAATGATGCCACAGCCAGGGATGGGCAATTTTCTGAGTGTTCTCAAGTTATTCACTTGATTTACTATTAGGTTTACATCTAAATCTAGATTTAGATTTCTAGAGTTAGATTTTAGACAGCTTTCCAAATATATACTGGTAGAATGGCCAAGTGCATTCCTTTCAAAATATTATAAAGTGATACGACTTTAAAATAATGTTTTTGAAAGTGTATGCCTCATTCAACTCAGTTCAAGCCACAGATTCAAGCAGATGGTCTTAGTCAAACTGCTATCCCATCATTCATCCTTGCCCCACATATAGTATGTGGCATGGGAATAATAATAATGCTAATGAATCATAAGATGGCATTGTAAGGGCTACTATGACTTGATGGCTTTTAGCACTGTTAGTTAGCCCCAACAAGAGCAGACCCATTGAATCAAGTGTACAAATGTTGAGCCAACACATAAAAAAATCCATCTGATAGAATGGCTTCCTTCTACCTAGGACTAACAGGACTGAATGCTGTATACGAAATGTTTTGAACACTTGAAATTCTCCACATAAAAGCAGAAGTATTATAATCAACATTTTTTTCAAGACAATTCACAATTCAGGACTTATTCTTGGCAAAATTCAAGAACACAGAAACCAGCATTTTCTGTGCAGGAAATAGAATAAAACTCCAACTATAGAATTTTCTGCATAGACATATTATTTTCTGTTCTGAAAATATGGTTTTCAGCACAAAACAACCATGTATAAATATTGTAAGTCCTGAACTGCAAATATTCTCATCAGTCCAAGATTCTTCTCATTAAGATTTCTTGAAAAATATGTTTTTCAACCATCTTCTGAATATTTTTGAACATCTTTTCCATCTCTATTTAAAACAGGATGAGCTAGATTCAGTTCTGTATGCTATGACTGTTGCTGTTGCAGCTCAGTAAAGCAGTGTGTTGGTGGACTTAGGGATTTGTCATCACAGGCTCTTCTCCTCCTAAAATTGTGCTGTAAAAATACTATTGAATGGGGATCGGTCTGTTTAGTTTCTCACCTTCTAAACCATTATGGGATTACAACATTTGTTTGTACTAAAAGCTTATAACACACAGCAGTTGGGACTGCCTCTCCAACTCATCCAAGACCAACAGAAAACTCAGACCTAACCAGCAGCTACTGATCTGTCTTATCAATACCAGCTTTCATCTGCCAGTGATTAGTCAGTAAAATCAGCATAGAAGTGAAGTTGACCTTTTGCACAGGAAATCATAGCACAACAGAAATGGTGAAGGAGGTCATTAATGTAGTTTTGGTGTTAAAAATAAACACTTTCCAAACTGTTTCCCACAAGAGAACAACAACATCACCATGTGATAAGTCCTCACCAAAGATGGTATTATCCACCTGTACGTGTGACTTCCTGCCTTGTGTGATAAAACCCTTAGAGACAGAGTTAGAGAGACAGAAAGGAAGAAAGATAGCATCTACTTGTGTTATGTCAATGTGTTTACACATACTTGAGTAATCTTATTCAAATTTAGCAAATAAGAAAATGCAACATCTGTAACTATTACAGAGATTAATTTCTATTTGGGAAGTTAGAATAATTTTCCCCTATAAATTTATACAGTTCCCAATGTCTCTTTGTTATACAATGCTAAAATAGCCAAGGACAAGCAAAGTCACTGCCCTTTTACACTAACATTAAGACCTCTACGTTGTCCCAACCTTATTTTGGCTTCATTCTGCTGATCTAATTATGTGCTTCTCAGTGACCAGCTGGTCTGTGATCCCTGATCAGTCTGTTAATTAGCATTGTGAAGAATAATTTCCTACAAGGGGAGACCAGATATTTGCAATGCAATGGCAATATATTTGCATATTTGTCAAATTACACTAGATATTATCTGTAATTTGAGAGTTGTGCAATTTGGGAATTCTGTTGTAAGTTGCTCACAACTGTAACTTAGTACATTATTAACTAAAGGATGGCCACACACACACACACATATATGATGAGGTGGAGGGGGACACTGCATTTATTTGACACTTGTAGAATCTTAGAAGCATAGAGCTGGAAGAGACCACAGAGGCCATCCAGTCCAACTCCCTGTCATGCACGAATACACAAAGTCCACAGTCTTTGGAAATCTTTACTCAGCTTTGCCCCTACTTCCTTGAACAACATCAGGAGGGAGGAAAGCTGAGTGAGAATCATGGTAGCTATAGCTTCCAGTATCCCGACTCAGATCCCCACTGCCTGCCTTTCTCCTGCATGACATCAACAGAGTATGAGAAAGACAAGTGAGAATCATGGAGGCTATAGCCTTTGACAATCCTTTTCCAGCTTTCCTGTTCCTGATCTCATGAAAGGGAGCAACTGAGAAAGAAGGATCATCCCCACCCCTCTGTTCTTCTTATAACTTCTTTGTGCTGATGCAAAGATTGTCAGGGTTGGCAGGATTTGGCTCCTCTGAGCATGAGCAGAGTGCTATCTGTGAAGCAAGGCTTCGCCACAGCAGAGAGTCCCAGTGAAGCAGAAAAAATTCCAGAGGCTCATTAAGTAAGACTTAGAGGCTTGATTTACTGCCTCACTCTAAGATAAGGCTTAGAAAAAACATGCTAACATTCCAGCAAATAGACAAATAGGAAAAACAGAAGATAACAGAGAAAAATCGGTCAGCATACTGCCAATGGCATGGCAGACCCAGCTAGAGCATCTAACTGGCAGCTGGTCAAGGTAAACACCAGCCTTTTTATGCTACCTTGTCACCCTGAAACTAGTGGGGTGACCCAATCAGTGCTCTGGTGTGTGGCCTTCTCTAATACACAAGACATAACCAAAACAATCCTGCTGGCCTTGCACCTGGCTGTCTGGCCAACCGCCTCTTCTCTCTGCCGCCCACTCATAGGAAAACCTTGCCTTCCCAGCAACAACCTTGACAAAGATCACTGTCATGCACTAGCTATCAGACCTGCAGTGATCATCCTCACTTGGCTGCCCCCACCCCACTGCCTCCAGCCACAGCTGTTCTTGGGGGACAGTAAATAATAAATAAGTAAGTGAGTGAGTGAGTTTTGTCAAAGGGTTGTAAGTATTTATCAGGTCTATTTGAACATGAATGATTGCTAAAGCTCTCTCCTGGGTGGAACCTCCTTCTGATACATGGGAAATTCCAGGTGAGGTGTGGATTAACCAGATGATCAAGAAAACCTTCCTCTCTAATTTGGGATGAGGAACTTGCGACCCTTCTGATGTTGCTTAACTGCGGCTCCCATGGTTCTTCACAATTAGATTTAGTGGCCAGGAGTGATGGGAACCAAAGTTCAAATATATCTCCAGGACCACAAGCTGTACACCCTGGCTCACAACTGAGGCCCTAACATTTGGCAGAGTGAGGCAGCTGCCTCAGGTAATTTTTGAATCAATGTATTCAGGGTTTGTTAATTAATATATTATTAATGAATCTCCCAGTCAGCCATGGGCTGACTGGGAGATTCTGGAAGTGGTCCTCTGCAAAACTAACTTCACAAGCTCTGTCCTCACACAACACAATATCTTGAGTAACATTTGTACACTCATGAGATTTCCAGTCTCATCCTAAACATCAGTGCTACTGATACTAATTGATCTTATTTACTAATTGTGTATGCTGTACCTGCCTAAGGCTGCAATTCTATGTCTGCTTATCTAGGTGTAAATTTTAATGAATTCAAGATATAACTCTGAGCAGACATGTATAAAATTTCATCTGTAAATCATCTGCTAGCATATCAGGACCCTGAAGTGTAATTTTAGTCAGTGAAAACAGCAAACAAAACCAGACCCTGTAACACTTCCAGAAACCCAATCTGTATCTATAATGCTATCTATCCTGCTTGGTGAATACACACATCCATCTAGAGAAAAACAGCTAAATAAATAGATTGTAGAAGACCTCAGTTCAGGAACTACAAATAATATTACCATGACAAATATGTTTAATGGTTATTTTGCAGCTGTTCTGTGATAAAATTAGCCTGATGCTATTAATCTTGTGAAAACCTATTACTGCTTCTTCAGATGAGGCCATCAACCATACTAATGTTGTTAATTGCTTAATTCAGGAAGTCTGGAAGACATGAAGGTGGACAGAAAATAACAAAAATGAATAGGGTATTGCTATTGTACCAGGTACATCTTCCAATAGCTCTGTTCACATTACTGAACTTTACCTGAACTTCTTTGGATTATGATTTCTTTGGTCTACAAGATCTCTAGAAAAGACACATTTGTTTATAAAAATACAAATTTATGGTTCAGTTTTTAGGTAATATCTTTTTTACTTGTACACTCCCTAGTAGAAGAAGTTTTCAATCTGATTACAGATCTTTATATGGCTGTTTATTTTTTAAACTTGATTTTTAAAATTAGTTTTTAGAATTGTTCTTAATGAGTTTTTAGAAGGATTGTGGGCGTAGAAGGAATTAATAAATACTTTTAATAAAGAACAAAATAAGTACGATTTGATGTAAACCCATAAGAATGGCTTTGGAAATTACAACAATCACCTCCCAAAATTGAAAATTTTCTCCTAATCTGCTCAAACATCAGTTACAAAATTTGGGCTACTCTTGATTCAAAACCAAGCCAGATTCAGATAGAATAAAACTTTACCACAGATTTTCACCTGAGCTGGAAAGCATTTCATGCTTTTGTCAATAAAGATTACATCTCTTAAAAAATTATTGATAACAGAAACAAATTACTAGGGTTTACATCCAGTAAGTGAGTTATAATAGCATAAGTCCACCTTATGCAATTGTAACCCATGCTTTGTCTTGTGGAGGTGAGAATTCTTTACTGTCTATATACTGTCCAAAATCCCCCTCAAATACACATTTTAAGCAACACAGTGGCCCTTTCCTCACTTTATCTTATCACATCACCCTACAATTACAATCCTGGCAGCACCCTCGATGGGAAAGGAGTGCAACAGGAACTCTCCTCTCCACAGCAGATCAGCTCCATGTGGAAGGGAAAGTGAGGGACATGCCTCTTACTTCTTTAGTGCAGCCAGGCTCTTTCTCATGCTATGCTGGGGCAGGAAGCACCTCCATCCTGCCTCTGGCCCTTCTGCATGGCAGGTAAGTGCATGAGCATCACATGATCAGGGGTCATTGAAGGAGAAAATTTGTCAAAGATTTACCTACAATCTCTCTGGAGGGGGGAGGAGGACAGGATCACGACAACATCTTGTGGAAGTGTCATAACAGTCTTGCTCCTCTCATGTCCCCATGCCAGGATGCCATGTCCATGTGGAAAAGACCAGCATCACAAAGCCCAGTAATTTTCATGTAGTTGAAGAGCAGAGGGATCAGAAGGGACACATCTAGCTATTTTTCTGTACCTGGACATGCTACAAAAAACTCCCAAAGACCTCAGTAAGGTCCCTGCATATTCTTGTGACAGTGCGTCCAGCTACAGGAAAATAGCTGGACATGTATCTGCTAATCTTCTCCCTCTCCACCATGGAAATAGCAATGCTGGGGTTGGGGGTTCTGTTGTTTAAAGGGTCTGTTGGCTGTAACATTAGGCAACATAGTGATGTAAACACAAACATGCAGCAGGCAAACATCTCCCAACGAAGGATCTCTTCTTCTGTGTTGAACTAATACTGAATAGTTATATGAACTGACAAGAACAGTTAGGCAGAGGGGAGCTGAAATGTAAAATGATCTTTTGATAAGTCAGAATGCAAACAGTTGACAAAGCTGGTACCATATATTAGCAAGTCAGATGGCTAACTGGAGTACAAACAAGCTGGGTAATCCTCAATCTACATACCCTTCAGTAGGCAAACCAAACCTTCCACTTGACTTGCTCCTGCAGACTACTTGTATAGGCAAAGATCAGTTAAAGGATTACTGATAAGAACATTACAATGCTATGTTAGAATGCTCCAGCACTTTCTATGCCTTATCAGGATTCAGTGAATGGGCAGACATCTACCCACCTCGGGGAGTTTTTTAATTTTTTTTTTTTTCATTTTTACTATGTCTTTCCCACTGAGAGTAACAGAAGTGAATTTAGTTAGATTGGTGGTCTTCAAACATTGGTCTTCCAGGTGTTCCATTCTCAGAAGCTCCAGGCTGACCTGCCAATGGTCAGTGACTCTGGAAGCTAAAGCACAGAACACCTAGAAGGCCAAAGTCTGAGGACCACTGATTTAGATAACTCATCTAAATGAACAAAGTGCTTATTAAATGTAAGTTTTTGTCCTCTTGTCTTTGAGGACAGTTACAGGGACTGTAGGTTTCAAGCTTCATAGCCACTTTTATGGTTAAATTTAAAAACTACGGTGTAACAATATAATTCCTCAAAAAGAAATCAAGGGTTAATTAGAAAGAGTTAAAATTTAAACTTAAAGCCCAACCTCACTTAAATGACTAAAATGAGTAAAGTTATTGAAAAAGTTAAAAATATAAAATATTCAGAAGCACCTGGGGAAAGGGCAAAAATTTGAATTCAGGCTGAATCCAGAAATGAGATAGAGTCCTGGCAGAAGCAGCAAGAAGACAGACAGAAAGGTAAGCTGAATGATGGAGCACCAGTCTTCAGATGCCTACAAATAAATATTGAGATCCAGCACACACATACCCCATCCCAGTTTTATTGAAGTTGCTCACCTAGACAAAAACTGCAAAATTAAAAGTGAAACACTCACCAAGATCAAACTCAGACGACAATCAACAATCGCACAAAGCCTCACCACTCACTCACCAGTGTCAGAGATGTGCTCCTAAAAGATAAATACAACAAACACATATTCCCTCTCCCTAAGCAGTGTAACTGTGGTGCTGCTGCGATACTTGCCTCAGATTTCATTATAGCTGTCAGTGAATAAAGCCCAACTTTCCCCATTTTTAATAACACCACCTTGCATTTTTCTTACATGGTAATTTTGGAGACACTTTTTTTTTCCAGGTTTTTTCCTGGATATTTTTAATGTTTGGGTCTCCTGATCTGGCCAAATCACACTGGATTGTGGTGTTCTTCTCTGAAACTGAACTGGGTTAATCAAGATCACTTGATTTCACTGATCTAGCATACAATCAAAAGTAAAGGAGAGAAGAGAAGTATTCCACAGGCAATATTCTTCCAAAATAAGAGGTCTCAAATAAAGGCCTCTCACCAGCTGCTGGATCACTTTGATCTGGTACAAGGGAAGGCGTATCATGTTGAGTTGGTTCCATCACTCACCAATCATAGATGAATAGTCAACTATCTCCTTTACTCTTAAATCTACATTCTAATTTGTTTTTCAGGGACCTCTAGTCTTTGATCATATGCTCTTTCAAGTTGTTTTCAAAATCCATTCTTTGGATATATTGCCTTGTTGACACTGATAGCAACATTCTAATTCCCCAGTGTGTCTTCTCTAAATTTCCCAATATCTCTCTCAATTTATCTCTCCAGCATGTCCATCTGAGCATTTGCACCATGTTCTTACACTGTTTGGAGAAAGTGAAACCATTCACAGCATATTCATAGCATTACTTTGATGACCAATTATTGAATAATGAGACCAGACACAGAAAATTGAATTAAATGACCACTTTATTTGACCTAAAAACATTCAAGTTGTATTGGCCTGGAAATGTAGCAAGAGAGAGAGGAACCTGATATAGGTCCAGCTGAGTCCAGGTGTCACCCCATGACTACCTCATCACCCTTCCCTTCAGCAAAACACCTGATGATCAAGGGCAATCCAATAATTAGATTGGTCCCCAGCTGACCATAATTGGAAGATAGGCCCAGGAAACTCTCACTCAAGTCAAAGGACCTTATGGGTCAGAGCCTGGATCCTAGGTTCACTTCGAGGATAAACTCTTTCCTTACTCCCTGGGTCATAGGACCTTAAACAAGAAGTTTAAGAGCAGTATCTTATACCAAAAGGGTTTTAAAAAAATACACTGAAGATTTATGTTCTTTTCCCACTACCTGCCACTGACAAAGGACAAGTGTCTGCTTAATCCCTTTCCCTTACCAGATTGTCCAATAGTGCCCTTACTCCCTGTTGCAAATCCCCCAGGAACAGCCTATCACCTTCTTTAACAATGAATGCCATCAGCCTCATAGAGTTCTGGCTATCAGAAAACTATAGCAAGATGTGAAAAACTGGTCCAACCCTTACCAAGGGCATTAAGAACTTCTTGATTTGCTCTGCTTCAGGCAAGGTCAAGAAGTCAAGGATCACCCTCAACCACCACACCTGGAGGCATAAAATAGCAGAGAAAACAAGGGAAACTCTGGGCCAACAACTTTGTATAAGCTGAAAATCACACAAAATCTGTAAAAGCAAGGCCTCACCTTTCAGCAAGCCCAAGTCATTCCCACCAAGATGAATGACTAAAACATTAGCAGGCAACCAGTGTACACCTCAAACAGAAGAGACAATAAACCACTCCACTGAAGGCACACGCACACACTTGCACAAACCTGCACAAACTCCACTAAACTGCCACTGAAGCTACTATTGCATCATCATCACCTCCACCACAATTGTTGTTGTTGTTGTTACTGTATTTATTTCTATCCCATTATAAACTGCCACCACTGAAACCTTAAAGGAATCAATAAAGTAGTAAAACAAGATATCGATATAAGGACTATAAGTATCAGTCTCGAAAAGGAGAAGCAAGTGTTACCCTGTAAAATGAGGGTCCCAGGAGGGGCGCCCAGAAACCAAATAACAACAAGCAAGATGGGGAAAATTAGCTGGAGCACTCTCTTGGCTAACGAGAGGCAGGGCAACGCAGCAGGATCTTTTATCCTATGTATACCGGTTCAGGTCAGTGAGGAGTCAAATAGTTTTAAAATACTAACAATATTTATTAAACACAAAATAATAAAAACACAAGCACACTCCTAACTAGAAAAGGAAAGAAAGAGAATTTGGGGAATGGGCAATACGCCACCTGTCCGAAGTCCTGGAGACACCAATTGAAGAGGAGGAAACCTGGCGTGGAGACCAAGGGGAATCTGCTGAGTCAAGCGGCAGCGAGGCGAGGAAGAAGATCCAAAGGGAGCTTCAAGTGATTTCAGCAAGTGAATTTCAGCAAGGTCCGACGAGAGTTCCAAAGAGCTCTCAGAACGGGGGATTTATATAGGGAAGAGAACGACTGCAGGCTAGTCTGGTTTCTGGTGAGAACAATAAGTTTTTGGCTGGAGACAAAGCCTCCAAAAGGTCAGAATTTGCATGATTGAATTATATGCCAAATTGACAATAGTATGGCTGGTATGTAGATGCGGCTAGCTCAGTTGTTAAGTGCCTAGCTCGCCAGGGTGTTCTCTCAGGCAGAGAGTCCTTTTGTTTTACTGTGCATTTGTAATTAAGGTGTTTGTGTCAGGAGGTCTCCCCCTGAAGCAGATCTGGCAATATCTGGTGTTTTGATAGGAGCAACAAGTATCATCCAAGCCTAGCTTTGCGCTTGTTCGGTGGGGCCTCACAAACACTTGGCTGGTGGCAGAGGGCTGAATTATGAAATCAAAATGATATCTTTGCTTCACCAAAGATCAGACCAGATCGCAGTGGTAACACAAGGCCTAGATAATAACCTTAGGCCCTCTAACCAACTCAGCTAAGTGAAGGGCTAGTAAGGAGGGGGAGGCACAAAACCTTGATGCCACCTGAAAAATCTAATAAGGCCTGGCAAAAATCCTCCACCATTAGCAGAAAGCAATAGGCCTCAGGCATCACACTGTATCATGAACAGCATTCTGGTGCCCAGTGCTAGACTCAAGGTTCTCTGTTCTCTCCCATGGAGAGCATCAAACTACTGCCCTCTCTCACAGCATCATTTACCTCATGAGTCTACCTACGTAATACTTTGAAATTAAAAAAAAAATGATGAAGAGTATTTTCAACCCTCTTAACAATGCAAGTACCTGCACAAAACCAGCAAGTGTTTCTGCAAAGCTTAAGTCTATGGAACTCAAATGATATGAAGTTATCTCTCTGTTTTATTTTTTTCTACATCCTTTTTAAGATTTAAAGAATTTGCCTTTTGTTAATTTTTTTTTTTTTTTTTTTTGGCTCTATTGCTAGTTGACTGCCTTTGTTCTTCTGGGTCTTTTAAATTTTAGCAACATTTGGTTTTAACAGGGTTTCAAGAGACAATCTCACATCCTGAATCTGCAGTCATCTTGCATATGAATTATCAGTCTCATACATCACAAGTATTGAATAAACCAATGCAGGTAAGCTGATCGCTTTTGTTCACTGCTTTTGAAACCACAGTTAAGATGATGCAACCATGCTCCTTTTTATATAAACACCAATTAGCATGAAAACCATTTCCTTGCAGTACATACTTCAGCCATTTGGATAAGACTGTAAATACCATAAACAAAGTAGCATTGCCAATTGCTGGGAGACAGGATGCCAATCAGATGAAGCAGACTCACAGAATCACTGTGCCAACAAATATTTCTCAACAGCTTTGCCTCTCCCCCTGAGAGAATAATTGTCCTGCTGATGTTATATATACAAGACATGTCCTACTTTCTGTGAATTTCTCAATATGCCTCAAGAAAAACCACATTAACTTCTTAAAGCAACAGTTAACTCATAAAGTTTAGTGACTTCTTGCTAAGACTTCTAATACATGCTCTTTAAATATGAAACAATATTTGTGGATGTGTATAACCATCACAGTGATCCGTCAGGGAGCCTTGAAATGTAAATGTTAATGGAATATGAGTTTGGTTATGTACAAAGAAGAAAATATGCATTCAGTTCTCTGTAGGTGTCAACAGTATGATATTAAGTCAAATATTAAAGGGAAAAAGGAGACAAAGTGGTTTCTTCAAAGGTTAGGGTCATATTGACCTATCCTAAAAAATGTGAGACCTACACACATTTATGTGAGTTTTGAATTGCGCTTCATGTTTGTCCTTCAATAAGATAGAATCTTGCTTGAAGAACCAGAGGAAGAAGCAAACAGCTAACAGGGGGAGGAAGAAGGCAGCTATGTTTTCAAGACTGGGAGGAGGATGATCATGAGAATTAGAATTAGAATCAGAAAAGCAGAATTTAAATTAAGAGCTTTTGCTGATGACTTGGTAATTATCCTTCAGAATCCTCTTGAATCAATAATGACAGTGCAAAAAGAAAATAAAAGAATTCAGAAGGTTGGCTGCACTGAAGATAAATAAAGAGAAGACAAAAATATTGGCTAAAAATATGACTACACAGAATAAGAATGGGTTTCAATGGTTTTAAGAGAGAGATGAAAGTGAAATATTTAGGTATTAATTTAACCAGAAATACAAGCCAAGTATATGAAAATAATTATGTTAAGACTTGGAAAGAAATTAAAAGCTGATATAACAGAAATAGCAGAAACTAAACTTGTCTCTACTGGGGAGAATTTCTACTGTTAAGATGACCATATTTCTGAAGACGAAGTTTCTTTTCCAAAAGGTTCCAGTTTTGATCAAGAAAGCACAATTTAAAATATGGCAAAAGGACATTTCCAAATTTTTATGGGGAGGCAAAAAGCCCAGAGTGGGATTTAAGATTTTACAAGATGCCAAAGAGTGAGGTGCTCTAGGACTACCTAATTTTAAAGTTTATTTTGCAGCTACATTCTTCACTTGGATTAAGAAATGGATAACTCTAAGAGATAATAAACTGTTGAACCTAGAAGGACATGATCTAAGATTTGGATGGCATGTATACTTATGATATTAGAAAGTTAAAGTAAATGTTGCTTTTAATAATCATTGTATTAGAGTGCCCTGTTAAAAAGTCAGAATAAGTATAAATTGAGATTATGTCGGCAGACACCACTCTGGATTTCACTGCAAGAAGCTTTTTATAAAATGGAAATGAGAGCAGACCAGACATGGCTGACTTATTATGACTTGTTAATGAAAGGAGAACAAGACTACAAGATTAAAACAATTCAACAAGTACAAGAGGAAGGTTATCCAATACAATGGCTTTCATGCAGACAGTATTAAGATTTTTGGAAGATAAAAAGAAGAATGACTTTGAAAAGACCAAATCAGACCTGGAAGTTTTGTTATGTGACAATGAAGACCATTTGATTGCCAAAATATATAAACTTTTGTTGAAAATAGAGATGGAAGAGGAAGAAGTGAAGGAATACATGATTAATTCAGGAAGGAATATTGGACACTCAATTTAAATGAATCAATGGGAAAGACTATGGACAAAAGAAATTAAAAGTATACTCTGTTACAATCTGTAGAAAATTACTATAAAATGATGTTACATTGGTATTACACCAGAGAGACTCTCAAAGATGCATGAAGAAATGAATAATAGTTATTGGGAATGCTTGGATCAAGTTGGATTGATGTACCATACGTGGTGGACTTGTGAAAAGGCAACTCGATTTTGGAAGAAGATACAGAATACAATCCAAAAAAATTTTGAAATGCCAAATCACAAAGTCCCCAGAGTTGTTTTTGTTAGGAATCTGACAGAAAAACTTAAATGTTAATAAACAACAACAAAGAATGATACAATGTATGCTATTAGCAACAAGATTAGTTTATGCAAAGTATTGGATAAAGACAGAAATGCCAACAGTAAATGAATGGTTTAGTAGATTGATGACAATTGTGGAAATGGATAAATTGACGGAGAGGTTAAAGACATTCCAGAGCAAGATTTCGTAAAAAAATTGGCAATTATTGATTGAATACTTGAGAGGAAATGAGAGTGAAATCATGATTCTGGGGTTCTGAATTTGCCATTGTTATTTTGCTTTGTTATGAATACATTATGTTAAAGTTTCATATCATGCAAGGGAGTTAAAGAAAATTATAAAAACTTTCTTTTTTTCTTTGTGGATACATTATAATTAATTTACACTTAACAATTCTATAGTATAGATATAGTTCAGATATTAAATATATTATGTGTGTGTGTGTAATTAACTTTATTACACTAGTGCTTGCATAATTTACTATTAGTAGTTGATGGCCACTTTTTAACTGTGTGTTTTTTATATTCTGAGTTAATTGTTTATTTAGATTAAATGGGTTTGGTAGTCATTGTTTGGGTAGTGTAAGTTAGACAGTTTAATTTAGAATATGTTTTTTTAATGTGGTTTGTTTGTCTATTGCAGTGGTTCTCAACCTGTGGGTCCCCAGATGTTTGTGTACTTCAGCTCCCAGAAGCCCTGAGCATTGACCATAGTGGCTGGGGCTTCTGGGAGCTGAAGTCCACAAACATCTGGGGACCCACAGGTTGAGAACCACTGGTCTATTGGTTCTTGTGGGTTTTTCGGGCTTTGAGATTGTGTTCTGGTTGTATTTTCTCCTGACGTTTCGCCTGCATCTGCGGCTGGCATCTTCAGAGGAATGGTGAGGCTACGCAGAGAGGCCATTGAAATCCACAAACACTTGGATAATTTTAACAGGAAAGAGGAGACTCAGAAGGTCAACAAAATTTGGCTGCCAGTACTGAAAAACACCAAAATCAAAACACAAGAGATACTAATGAGCCCTTAACGAGCCCCCACCTGGGCTCAGGAAGTCTCCCTCCAGGAACAAGTATTCAATACACACAATAGGACTATTATGCTAATTGCTCCCTCCCCTCTGGAGGAGGAGACTGGCGTATATATTCTCCACTCCACTTCCAATTCACCATTCCGCTGAAGGTGCCAGCCACAGATGCAGGCGAAACGTCAGGAGGAAATACAATCAGAACACGGTCTCAAAGCCCAAAAAACCCACAAGAACCAATGGATTCTGGCCACGAAAGCCTTCGACTTTGTTTGTCTATTGTTTGTTTTCTTACATGTTATGTTCCGTTTTTGTCATTTTTATATATATTTAATAAAATATATATACAGCTACACTGGGAGGAGCATAGCTGTTTCGGCAAAAAGAAGAAGTATAAATCACAACCAATTGATGGAATGCATGAGGCTAGCCAGTTTATGGATGGTATGTTTGGTTTGCATTTTAATCCAATTTAAGTCAATTTGTGCTTCCCAAAATAATAGATAAATTAAAGTGCAACTGTGCTTCAGGATTTCTTTTTAATTCTTTCAGTTTTTCTTATATAGTCTTCTGGTCTGAAAATTCATACAAAATGCATAAATTTGGGAACAGGTATTTGAGATATCTGACAATAAAAAAAAGTGAGCATATTTGAAAGATGTATATAAAAATGTACATGATGTTAGTGCTATTTAGTGCTAGGAAACAGGATGGTGTTTTGAAAACTATGATGAAAGAAGGATGTGTGCGTGTGTGTGTATACATCACATATTATTCCATGTATGTTTTCTGGGTGTATATGCTTGTTATGAACTGTAATAGACTTGCACTGCCTACATCATGTCTCATACAGCTTGCCTTGTTTTGTTTGAACAGTTATTTACTTTAGTCATGTAAAATTTATGCTACTGTTCACTTATACACTTGGTACTAATACATTTTCATATGCTTACTATTTTGTGGTTGTTATTTGTTTTGTTTTGTTTTTCATGCTTCTTGGCACCTGGTTAGCCATTCTTTTTTCTCTCGTTCCGCACCCTCCTTTGCTCCAACTGTTTATAAAATGACGGACATTATATAAAGTGAAACAGACTGATATGTCAAGGTTGTTGCCGGGCAGGAAAAGTTTTCCTATGAGTGGATGGCAGAGGGAAGAGGCAGTGTGGCCAGACAGCCAGGTGCAAGGCCATCAGGATTGTTATGGCTGTGTCTTGTGTACTAGAGAAGGCCACACACCAGAGCACTGATTGGGTCACCCCACTTGTTCCAGGGTGACAAGGTAGCATAAAAAGGATGGTGTTTGCCTTGAACAGTTGCCAGTTAGACTCCCTAGCTGGATCTGCCAATTGTAAGGGGAGAAGCTGCCCGATTTGTCTCCATTATCTTCTGTTTTCCTCTTTGTCTAATTGCTGGAAAGCAAGCCTGTTTTTGCTAAGCCTTATCTTATAATGCAGCAATAAATCACTACTCTTAGCCTAACTAATGAGCCTCTGAAATTTTTTCCACTTCACTGGGACTCTCTGCTGCAGCGAAGCCTTGCTTCACAGATTGCACTCTGCTCATGCTCAGAGGAGACAAATCCTGCCAACCCTGATGTGATATGCCCATCTCTACACATATCACAAACAAAACATGTACCTGTGCATAGTTTTATAGAGACCTTGTCTTATTTCGAGGCTGTGTTGATTATTACTTTTAAAGCCCTACATGATTTGGATCCAGGTTACCATGAGATCACCTCCTTTCGTATAATCCTCCCCACACAGTCAGGTCCTTTAGGGGACATTTGCTTCAATTGGTCAGGTCTACACTGGCAACTGTTACCCAGAAGATTTTTTCTTCAGCTGTCCCTAAACTATAGAATGACCTGCCAGAAGATATTTGATGAATATGCTGTCCTAATACAGCTTTAAAGACCAGTCTCTTCCAGCAAACCTTTCCAGATTATTTTAAATTGTGAATTTTTACTATGAATTTTAAATATGTATGGACTATTTTAATTAGGTATTTATATTATTTGTTCTTTTAAACATATACTATCATAGAATCATAGAAATGTAGAGTTGGAAGAGACCACAGGGGCCATCCAGTCCAACCCCCTGCTATGCAGGAACACCCTCAAAGCATTCCCGACAGATGGCCATCTAGCCTCTGCTTAAAAACCTCCAAGGAAGGAGACTCCACCACACTCCGTGGCAGCACATTCCACTGCCGGACAGCCCTGACCGTCAGGAAGTTCTTCCTGAGGTTCAGGTAGAATCTCCTTTCCTGCAGCTTGAATCCATTGCTCCTTGTCCTGGTCTTTGGAGCAGCAGAAAACAAGCCCACTCCTTCCTCTACATGGCATCCCTTCAAATATTTAAACATGGCTATCATGCCCCTTCATAACCTTCTCTTCTGCAGACTAAACATACCCAGCTCTCTAAGTCTATCCTCATAGGGCATGGCTTCCAGGCCCCTCACCATTTTGGTCACCCTCCTCTGGACTTGCTCCAGCTTGACCATGTCCTTCTTGAATTGGGGTGCCCAGAACTGGACACAGTATTCAAGATGAGGTCTAACCAAAGCAGAGTGGAGTGGTACCAGTACCTCCCTCGATCTAGACACCATACTCCTATTGATGCAGCCGAGAATTGCATTGGCTTTCTTGGCTGCCGCATCACACTGCTGACTCATGTTCAGCTTGTGGTCTATTAAGACTCCTAGATCCCTCTCGCATGTACTGCTATCCAGCTACGTGTCCCCCATCCTATATTTCTGTATTCCATTTTTTCTACCTAAGTGTAGGACCTTACACTTCTCTCTGTTGAATTTCATTTTGTTAGCCTTGGCCCAGCTTTCCAATCTGTCCAGGTCATTTTGAATTTTGATCCTGTCCTCTGGTGTATTAGCAACCCCTCCCAATTTGGTGTCATCTGCAAATTTGATGAGCATGCCCTCTATTCCTTCATCCATGTCGTTGATGAAGTTACTGAACAGCACTGGGCCCAGGACAGAACCCTGTGGCACCCAGCTAGTCACTTCTCTCCAGGATGAAAAGCAGCCATTGGTGAGCACACTTTGGGAACAGTCAGTCAACAAGTTACAGATCCACCTGACAGTAGTCCTGTCCAGCCCACATTTTACTAGCTTCTTTGAGAGAATGTCATGGGGAACTTTGTCAAAGGCCTTACTGAAATCGAGATATGCTACATCCACAGCATTCCCTTCATCTATCAAGCTAGTAGAGATAAGATTATACTATGCATTGTAACTGTTGTTTTTTAGTTGATGTTCTGCTTTTAGCCACCTTATGTTATGTGTTAATCTGTTGTTGTTCCCCACCTCGATTCATGGGGAGAGACAAGTTAGAAATAATAACAATTATTGTTATCATTATCATTATCATTATTATTTGTGCATTAATTGTTAGTTTGCAGGGAGAACTATATTCTAGTCCATAGATCCAGGCAATCGTGCAGGCAAATGGACTGGTTAACCAAAAAGAAAACAAAACAAAAGCCCAGATCATTTTCTATTGTAATTGTGTGACTTAAAGTTGTTTCCATCTTTATGGCAAGCCTAAGGTAAACCTATCACAGGGCTTTCTTGGCAAGATTTGTTCAGAGAGGGTTTGCCATTGCCTTCCTCTTGACTGGGAGGGTGTGACTTGTCCAAGGTCACCCAGTGAGTTTCCATGGTTGAGCAGGGATTTGAACCCTGGTCTTCAACAGTTAAGTTACTAAGCCACACTGGCTTAGTATTATATTGTAATGGTGATAGCCTACATTAGTATGCATCTCATACCTATCACACATCTATGTTTTCTGTTGCATAAATAAATAAATAAATAAATAAATAAATAAAACCATTTGAAATGGTTTTACATGACACATCTTAGGCTCTTTTCACATGGCGTTTTGGAAGCGAGAAGGCCCCTTGAATGTTGCGTAAATGTGAGGAGTGGTCTGCATGATTTACTCACATTTACGTGACGCTCAAGGGCCGGACGCAGAGCATGCATGCACCTTTTCATTTTCGGCTTAAAGCCGAAAATGGTGTGCCATCGCGCAACGCTCCTGGGCCCCGCGTGCACTTACCTGCCGTTCGGTGCCTTGGGAGCCGGGCCGGTCGTGCGTCCTCTCCTCAGTGGAGCCTGGGAGGTCCCAGGCTGCACTTTGAACAGAAGAGGCGGGGCACTCACGCGAGGAGGAAGGAGCTGCGGAGCCGAAGCAGCAGGGAAGCGGCAGCATTCCTTCCAAGGCTTCTCGCACAAGGACCCCAACCCAGCAGCGCGAACAGGTAATGTGCGAAAAGGGCCTTAGTCTTGTCCTATATCAAGAAATGTAAATATATAGAAATGAGAAAGGGAAAGGAAAGAGGAAGGGACAAGAGTGCTTTCTAAATTAGAAAGAACCTTGAGGAAGGAGTTAAATGATTTTACTTTTGAAATTATTTATACACCACTCTCTTAATAATTTCAAAGTTCCTCTGGTGTCTTTCTAAACAAAAAAAGCACACAGTTGAGGGAAATCTTCCCCTTCCTCTCTCCTTGTATCATAATGCTAAGAGTTCAGGTACACTGGTAAAGTCTATCAGCAGTAGCTCCAGGTCAGATGCTTGAAACTTGGTAGTTTTGGTTTTCCATATAACAACAAAGGGTTTACAACAAAGTTGTCTCACTTCCTTCAGGAGAAGTGCCATTATTTTCAAGCCTTGTGGAATGTCAACAGTACTGGAAATAAGAAAAACATATACAAAGAAATATAAAGAATATTTGCAAACAACAATATTTGATTAGAAAGGAGCCTCTGGACACGCTAAGAGATTTTTTTGCTCGTTTTTCAATGATTTCAGGGCTTCTTTAGAAACACTTCATTTGCACCAGAACAGTACATTTTGTCCAGAGTTCCAGGCGTTTGTTTGTTTGTTTTTCCACAAATCTGTCTTGTATCTGTCCAAAATCTTGATGTTTTCCATATAAATGTATTTTGAGAATGAAATACAATTTTTGAGACGATAATGAGACAAGATTTACACTCTGAATCCAGTATCATCTTCCAAAATAAGGGAAGATTCCCAAGATAGGAGACTTTTGGTGGGTTTCCTATTAGTTTTAATATTTATCTGATATAAAAATAATATCTGAGCTGTACAATCCTTCGAGAAAACAGAGAATCTAAAGCCACCTTCTTCTATGTTCTGCTGAATGAAAGCTCAATGAGGCTGCATCTTTTTCTGTTTTTTCCAGATTTTTTTCTTTTTAATAATTTCCTTCCTATGGTTGCTAAAACATCCTCCACAGACTAGAGAACTGCAGCCTGAGAGGCTCAAGGTCCACTCCCATAATATAAAATATTTTTGTACACATACACATATTATCAATTTTTATATAAAATAATATAAACTCCAGGTAACATTAAGCTAGACATAAACCAAAATTAAAATGCAATGCTAAAACAATAAAAAAACAAGATAAATTCCCTAAAACAATAGCACTATCTTGCTAACTAAATAGCAACATAATAAAACACAAAAGGACTCTGACTACCTTACCAAACTGTAATGGAAAAGAGAAAACAGAAAGAAAGCAGAAAAATAATATTCCACTATTGCAGATCCTCCTAAACAAACTACTAACATCCACATCCACCAATTATTGCATCTTTTGATTTCTTATTACTGAAGAAGTCCATAAACAGTAACTTGTGGCATAAAGTATTCTGGACCACAATGGTCAAATATTTCTGCAACAATATTTAATCTGTTGTATTTCTTCTTGCTTTCCACTGTCTTGTGTGATGACTTGTGTACAATCATTAAGTAGGAAGTGTTCACTTTTAAAACAATTTTAGACAAACGTCTAGTGCCATCTTCTGGACGGATTCAAAATCAAGGAGTAGTTTGTTGTTGTTGTTGTTGTTTTGTTTTATGACAGAGCAGAAGGTAATTTAAACCACAAAAAAGGAAGAAAAATAGTGTCTTTACATTTCAGGAATGGCTAAAACAAAATGAAAGATGTGTCCAGATTTAGAGTGTGATATGCTTAGATAAAAGAGAGAACTGATGAACACCTATGAGAAGTAGTAGAAAGCAGGAGACAGAGCTCAACATACTGATTGATGGTCACTTGCTTTATTTATTTTTAAAAAGCCCATTTTGAAAAACAAATAAAGTAAGTGGTCACCAATCGGCACATTGAGTTCTGTCTCCTGTTTACTTCTAGATTAGTGCATAATCATAAAGTTATTGGTAGAATTAATAAATATTATGATATGTCGGTTTATGCTAAGAACAGGATCTATCCTTTCATTAGTAAGGTGGTTTGTACACACATGAGAATCTGATATACTGAAAATTAATTTATACCATAAAAGTCATAATTGTGATATTATCATTATACTATCAAAAATTAATCAAATATTTTGAGTTTGTAAATGACAATTTTTTAAAAGAAATATAATGAAATAAAAATCAGAATTTTCAAGAAGGCAAACAAAATGTATTGGCTACAAGACCATTTTCAGCCTTCAACATTTATTTGTATCAACCTTCTCCTCCTATGCTGTGCTACTACAAATTCAGCAGCCTTGAAGCTGACATATTTATCTAAACAGTATAGAGGAAACTTCAACTTTGATGGATCATCTTCATTTGGAATACGGTTCAACAGCCAAAACAATATTTCTTCTCCCTTATGTCATCTTAAATTGTGTAAAGCAAATAATTATCCAAGGTTTCCAGACACTGTATACCATATCTATAAAACCATGAGGCTATTTCACCAGTGACCATGCTGCGATGGCAAATTTTGTAGTTTTAAGGCCAAAAAGCTAGAACACAAAATATCTGTGATATTCTATTTGCTTTTTTGGAAATTACAGCAATTCCCTCTGTCTATTTTGGCTTAGACCAGAAGATAATTAAAGGAGCTTCACAGATAGGAAGTTTCCCTTCTACAGATACTTATAAATCATCCAAAACAATGTAGATGATCTTTCCAAACAATGTGGAAGGGGTTCCTGGGGTAGAAGAAAATCAGCTACCATGGTAAGAAATTCATAATAACAACTTTCAGGGAAAATATCTAAGTACTTCATATCTCTATTTCACATTGTTGCCAGCTATCTTCCAGCTTTTGGGTAGATGGACATTTTCCTAGTCCCAGATCTCCATTAAACATATAGCTTCAACTTTACCATGTTACTTGCACGTCATCTTGTTAACAAAATCTTTTGCCTAAGACCTCACATTTAAAAAAAAAACTTGCAAAGGTCAAATAAAACCCCCTCTCCTTTTATTGTTTCCTCTGCCTTTAGATCATGGCTAAAATCTACTGTGTTAAGGTCCCTAGGAATGTCTTAACCTTTGAAGTCTTCCCATTCATTTTCCAGCACTGATATTTCTGAGCAACTATCTATGAAATATTGTCCAGATAGAACATTATTATTCTGATAATGTCATTCAAGTCAAAAGTCAAGTCTTAATTCTAATTAGTCAACTAAGGTCTCAGATTCACAGATTAAAAAAAAAAGGACTTTATACTTTTCCCCATTCACACCTACTTTTCCACTATGTATTGCAGAGACTTATGGGAAATATACTGCACATTCATAAGTAAATGAACTGTTATTGACTTATCATTGCAACACTGTCCAACATAGTTTGCAAGTTCTGTTCCATATGCAACATCTAGTCTTCATTCCCTGTGTGAAATATTCCTTCATTTCAAGTGGCAGACACAACTTCTGTCAGTATGGTGAGTGGTAAGGAATACTAGGAATTGTGGTACAGCAACCTGGGGAGAGCCACATGATTCCTGCTCCTGGCCTGATGCAATATCTAGAATGCTGATAGTAAAGACATACTTCCTCTAAATTAATACATCAGTCTAATAGGCAAAAATGTCACAGCTGGCCATTTCATGGTTGTGACTGGATGTGTGTGCATAGAACAGTCATGAGGTTTTGGAAGGATATGTATTATATAGCTTATCCTGAATACCATAATGTAGCTTGTTTCTCTCTGGCTTAATGCAGGACCTGAAATAAATCTTGAAATAAGAATGCTCTTCTTGTCCACTTGATTTTTATATATAGAATGGAAAGCAAGGAAATGTAGCAAACATATTAGGCTGGTCTAAAAGGCCTTGCAATTAACAACTTGCTTAATAAACAGAGGTGATAAGGAATTCCATGTAGGTCAGTGGTTCTCAACCTGTGGGTCCCCAGATGTTCGTGGACTTCAGCTCCCAGAAGCCTTGAGCATTGACCATAGTGGCTGGGGCTTCTGGGAGCTGAAGTCCACGAACATCTGGGGACCCACAGGTTGAGAACCACTGATGTAGGTGAATGCATGAGATTCCACCCAGATGAACAAATGGTAGCTTCTTATTGAAGCTAGTTTTCAGTGTATATTGGGATAGGCAACTTGTGTTCCTTTAGATGCTATTAGGCTGCAGTACCCCACTATCACTCCGCTACTACTGCCGGCACCTTTAATCTCAGTCTTGAGAAGAAGGCCTGTCTAATTTGGTAGATCCTATCAGTATCATAACCTCATACCTCATGGAAACACACAATCCCATCACCACAGAAAGGGAGAACCAAGGTGAATTTTCAGTAGAAACCAAAATGTCTAAATTGAAGCTATTATTTTTTGGACACATCATGGGACAAAATGACTCATTGGAAAAGGCAATAATGATTAACAAAGTGGAAAGCAGCTTGAAGAGAAGAAGACTCTGTTAGGGGAAGATTGATTCAATCAAGGAAGCCATGGCCTTAAATATGCAAGATTTGAGCAGGGCTATAAAAGTCCAAGGTTCTTGGAAGTTTCTAATTCACAGGGCCACCATAAGTTAAAGCTGACTTGGTGGCAAATAACAACAACAAATCATTGCTTAGTTTGTTTTTCAATGCAAAAATGAGGAAAAGGTTCAAATGTTTTCTACTTTTGGATAATACTATTGGATTTTTGTGTGTATATTTTCAATGATCTTTCATATTTTTGGAATTTTCCCAAAATTTTATTTGCTCAAAAAACAGTGGTTTTTTGTTTTTTGTTTAATATATTTGTTCTTTAATGTTCATCCCCCACAAAGAACACATTATTCTCTGTGGAATTTTCAGATGTCCAAACATTCAAGGAAACCATATAGTACTTGGCACTTTAAAAAAAAAATGTTTCTGGTTGAACATGAGAAAATTTGTGAGTATCCTTTACATCTATAGGAAATACTATCCTAATTGAAAAGTGGTACATATGAATTTGGCAGTGAAATATCTAGTTCATACACTGCTTCCTTTTCTTTTCCCCTCAGTATCTAATACTCACAGATATAATTTTTCTATACATAAGGGCTCCCTTCATATAATACTTGTGTGCTCTCTCTCTCTCCCCCTCCCCCCTCTCTGTATGTGTGTATACACACAGATACACACATGCATACACACCCAGAGACATATACATACTCTTTATTCCATTTGGATTACTATAATGTGCTCTATGGGGGCTGCTTCTGTAAAATGCTTGGAGACTTCAGTTGGCCAAAAGAACTGTGATTATTAACTGAGGCTGGTTATACAATTCACTTGTTGCAAGAGCTCCACTGATTGCTGGTCCATTTCCAGGCATAATTCAAAATGCTAGTTATAACTTATAAAGTCCGATCTTGTTTGAGTTTTGAGCCTTGTATCTCTCTATACAAACTGTTTGAGTTCTAGAATCTTCAAAAGAAGTCCTTTTATATGCCCAACTGCTTTCCCATGATCGTATGGTGGGAACAAGTGATAAGGTCTCATTGATGGCTGCTCCCAAATTTTGGAATTCCTTCCCTAGGGAAGCTAACATGGCTCCTTCTTTCCACTCCTTCTGCTGACAAATGAAGATCATGCTATTACTTTTATGAGCTGACTATGAGGCTTTATGAGCTGACTATTGTTTTGTTGACTTTTTATTTCCTGTCTTTTCATGAATTTGAAATTTGAACTCTATAGATAGTTGAATTGTGTGTGTGTGTGTAGATCTACTTGTCTATCTTTCTATACATACATACACACATACATATAATTCAACAACCTATAGACTGAAAACCATTTCAAATTATTTTTTTTATTTTTTATTTAAATCTGCACTAGTTTTAATAACTTACAGGCCACCTTCAGCCTTGTCGTTGGCGAAAAAGCAGGATGATGATGATAATGATGACGATGATGGCAATGATATCAACACAGCAACTTACTTAAAAGCCATCACTGCCAGTGATCATCCTCACCTCTTGTGGTAATGAACTCAGTAAGACAATTATGCAAGGTACTTCCCTGTATCATTTTGGAACCAGTGCCCGGGGGTTTAAACTACTAAACAAGTTGATTTAAATGTGACATCATCATTCCACAACCTAGACTGCTTTCTGTAAGTTAATGCTTCATGGGGAAGAGAGATGAATGAAATAACTCCTACAGCTCTTCCTCAGATCAAATCAGTCCAGTTTGTAAGGGACTGTGATATTGTACCATGAACCACAATACAAACTGAGCCAAACCTTTCACCCTGCTTTATCCAACAAGTCATGGTGGGATTAAGAAAATGCCACCAAAGATTAGGGCGGATAGATTAATTCGAACCCTAATTTCATGGTAGGTGGAGTATACTTTAACTATACAAGTGGTAAGCTTCTCAATAACTTAGAGGAAATTTTCAGCCTCCTAGTACGGCTGCAGGAGTCTTGATGTCTCATAACCTGGCTCCATTTCCTTCCCAGTGAAGAATTCCTGCACTCGCACTGTTGGGAAGGGATAACTCTTTTCAGGCAATGAAGGCAAGACAGCATAGGGAAGTGGACCACAAAAGCTGTTTTTGATATCACGGAACTAAAATTAAAGCTGGCAAATTCAGCAACCTCAGTTCTCTTTACCCCATGAGATTGTTCTTTCTATCATCCTTCGTATGGAATATTGCAAATCCTTTCCCTTGTCTGAAAGAAATTTATCCATAGCTGACTGAAACCATGTCTACTAATGCAGGATATGTTGACCATAGGACTGATTCTCAAATCCATACTGTAGTCAACCTGAAAAGGCTCAAATATTCTGTACAAATTTTTGAAATTTGTTTCTAAACTATGACCCCATGAGATTGTTCTTTTATCATCCTTTCGTATGGAATATCTGCAATATCCTTTCCCTTGTCTGAAAGAAAAAGAGATTTTATCCATAGCTAACTTGAAACCATTGTCATACTAATGCAAGGGTAACTATGTTGACCATAGGACTGATTCTCAAATCCATACTGTAGTCAACCTGAAAAAGGCTCAAATATTTCTGTACAAATTTTTGAAATTTGTTTCTAAACTATGCAATTAAAAAAAACTAGCAAGCAAGTGAAAAGATGGTAGAAATTAAGTTGTAAGTCATGTTGTCCCAAATGTTGTGGGAGGAAGAGTCTACAGAATATGAAATCAATCTTTTCAGATTATACTCTAATGGTCCCTTCAGCTTGCTATGAACAGGAAAGGTTAATAAAACAAAAACAATAACATTTGGTTCGTCATTTGGTTTCTCCATCAATTTTCCACACTGTATATTTCTTCAGGAGATTGGGGAAGGCTAAGGACCCTTAGCCTCAAGCAACTTTTATTTTTTTTCAAGTTCTGTGCTGCTACTCTTGCTGCCAGAACCTGCAGAGCAAGAAGTCTCACAAGTTGCAACACTGACCCTCAATTCTCTGCCTTTGTGCAAGCATAACTTATGCAGAAACATTTCTGTTGAGCCAGAGAACCATGGTGTCAGCTGGGAATGAGTTGTGACAAGTACTCAGATATTAAAGGTTCCTCAAACATAAAAATCAAATGTTTTACTTCTCCAGTGCCATTCATCCTGAAATTAGTTTTCCTGCCTTCAGATCCAAAGAAGCACAACAATTCCCTGAGACTTTAACTGGCACTCTAAGACTTGCAACACTAATTACCATCCATGTCATCATACATTTGGTTTGTAATGAGGAACACTGACAATGAAATAATTTTCCTTCTCTTATTGATAACTTAGGCTCACTTGTTTGTTGTCCTGAAAGTAATTGCCCTGGTTGTGGCTGGAAGATTATATGAGAATGGGACGGAGGTGACTGGCAACAGGCTACACTAAATACAACACTATCAGTGTGCAAGACCGCTAAATTGTTCTGAAATTCAATTGCTATTATGGTTGCCAACCACCCAGAATTAAAAAAACAAAAACAAAACCCTGTCCAGATCAGTTGACGGAAAAGCAGTTAACAATGGGTTTAACCTCTTCCTTCAAGCTATTAGTTTGTTTAACAGCATAGTTTAGGTAACGAAACATCTTTTCCACTGGGCTTCAGTGAACCTGCCAATAACAGTTGTGTTCTCCTGGTACCAGCCCTACATTTTGCTCAGGGCATCTTCAAAGTAATAGAGTCTGTCAACTGGATTTTGATGGACAACCTGATGCTCCTCAATATTTGCCAGTACCACGTTGCTCATTGTTGATGGTTCTGTGATAGGGAGGCAGTTGCACAGCAACCTTTGTCAACTCAAGATTTTTTTCCCCAAGTCAGAGCAACAAAAAACATTCCTACAACTAAAACATGTGATGCCTAAAGGCAGCTAAATAGTTTTGGCACATGAGGTTGAACCTCCCACAAGTGTGTCTCCCCATACTCAGTATAAATCACAGTGAGACAACTCCCACCAAATACCAGATTTTTTTAAAAAAAAAATTTCTGAGAAGTTAATAACCTGGTTGCTCTACAGCAGTGGTTCTCAACCTGTGGGTCCCCAGATGTTCGTGGACTTCAGCTCCCAGAAGCCCTGAGCATTGACCATAGTGGCTGGGGCTTCTGGGAGCTGAAGTCCACGACATCTGGGGACCCACAGGTTGAGAACCGCTGCTCTACAGGAACTATTGTAAATGATATGAAATATTCTCTCTCTGTATGAACATTTGTGAACACACGTTCTCTTGTACATTTATGTTCACACATCTCTTCTGCCCTCTCTTAATGATACCTCTGACCTTTTAGTCAATGGCTTTTTCTGCCTTTCAGTTATAGAGAAGCTATAGGTCCTTCCACCCAGGTTGCCTGAAACATGAGAACAAGTTTGTTAGCAAAAGGAAAAGCCACCTTCCCATTCGGGTGACTGCCTCAGGTGACAGCTTTTGGGTGTCAAGAAAAGGGAATGAATGGTTACTTGTTTCATTTAATCTTATTGCATTTTTACTGTCAGGGAGGAGGAGAGGACTTGTGGAGCTCTCTGACTCAGGTGCCAAAACAACTTAGTTCCATTAGATGCTGTGAAAAGCTCCATTTACCTACCAGGGTAATTCTTGTAACAACATTGTGTGAGTAATGAGAGTGATATTCCGTTCAGAAATATTTCCTCCCTACTGAGGATGCAAATTACAAACATGCATAGACTTCACTTCCTAATACCAAAGACATTAAGACATTACAGGTTACCAGAATAAGGTAAAGTTTCAGGCCTAATGCTTTCAAACTTTGCAAGAGCCATTAACTCTTAATCCTCATAGCTTATCATTACAGACAAAGCACTTTCAATATCCCACTGCTTTTAAACTAACAGATATGGAGTGAAGTGGGACAATAACTTAGGAGAAAGGGTCTTTCAAGGTTTATTGTACAGCAAATTTATGCCATGCTTCTTAAAGTGCTTTCTTATAGGTCAGCATGTCTCTATAAAAGTCTATTACTTGGTGGTCCAGCATATCACTTGTAATGTAAACCTTTCCTCTGCAATAGAATTCATACAGAGTACATTTGTGAGACAGATGTGGTCTTGGGCAACAAGATTCTTCAAGAAACATCTCAGTTACTGCATCCTTTCTGTTCTGTTAAAACTGAAGAAAACTGACCCAGGTTAGGATGTGGGAGAATTAGATTAACAAGAACTTTTCAAGGAAAACCTTTATATGCAAAGTTCTTTACAAGCTACCTAGAAATCTTTCTTCCCTGGGTGTATGGAAGTTAACAGCAAGAACAAACATCCAGAGAATATGCTTTAGATATTGGATGTCCACCTTCAGGGAAGAAAGGTGAGTTATTTGATCCACAGGTTTCCTCCTCATTCTACAATTCTGATATAAGAAGTGGATGTATGTATGTATAGCAAGGCTATGTGCATGATATAGATATGGGTAACAAATGTGTGGTGTCGTGATTTGAGTGGCTGCTCTTGGATTCCTTGCTCATTAATGGAAACCCACTGGGTGACTTGGGCATGGCACATACTCTCAGCCCTAGAAAACCCCATAATAGGGTCACCTTATGGTTGCTGTAAATTGGAAACAAAACAACACAGATGATATATAACTATAGCTACAGAAATCTGTCCATGCTGGCTGAAGGATTCTGGGAGCTGCAGTCCAACATAACCTTTTCTTAGTCTGTAATAGATAAGACATATATATGATGCAGAAAAAATACAATTCTACAGTCTGTTTAAATAATGTCAATATGCATGCATTTGCTTATTTTGAATTATTCCTCCAGTCTCACCTTGTCATACAATATTTGGAAGAAGCATTCCAGATTCTGAAACCACCTCTTCAAAATTGCCAGTCACCTGGAGAACCTCCTCTGGCACTTGTGACTTCTATCATAAGACATCTGATGGAGACTCAAGTGTGAATCAGCCAAACTAACATTCTCTGACTAATTTGGTTTTCAGGAGCTTGGACTCAATTGAGACTTAGCAGCTATCTTTCCAATACAGAAATAGTGACTGGCTTTCTTTGGGTGTTGTATTAGCATAGCTACTTATATTCCAGCTGGTTGCTGTTGGATGTCATTCACTAATGGAGAGCCTGCACTGTGAACAACTTTTCTCCACCATAATGACTATTGATAGGAAGTGCATTGGTCAGCAGCCTTTCTACCTCTTTGGAAGGTATTCCCCACCCATGATCCCTGGAATAGTTTTGAGGGGGGGGAGAACAGAGGGGCTTATAATGAACAGCAGCCTCATTTAGCACCAAGTCTCCTTTTTTTCATTCTCACCACCCTGCAAATATTTTTCCCTTTTCCTTTTTAAAGCTGTTGGCTTTCCTCTCAGAAGCCATTTCCACCTTACACTGTTATAGTGCTATCATTCCACTTTCAACATCCTGTGGAATTCTGGGGTTTGCAGTTTCCTGAGACCAACAAGCTCTCTGACTAAGAAGTCTAAATGCCCCTCCCTGAACTGAAAACCTGAAGATTCCATAGGAGGTTGAAAATGGAATAATAGCACTATAACAGTGTAGCGTGGAAATGGCCAGAATCAACAGTTGGTGAGGGAACAGGAGGAAAGTTCCAACTTCCGCTTCACAGAAGCAAAGTGGCACAATCCATAGTCTGGCTGCTGTTGTTGCTTTCTCAGTGCAACTAAGTGGAGACGAAAGAAAGAAAGAAAGAAAGAAAGAAAGAAAGAAAGAAAGAAAGAAAGAAAGAAAGAAAGAGAGAGAAGAGAGAAAGAAAGAAAGAAAGAAAGAAAGAAAGAGAAAGGAAAAAAGTTTTGGTGAAACAAGTAAGGATTCCTTATGCAAGTTATTTCCCTCCATCTGAATTATTTTGGGCCTCACCTAAATTATTTTATCCTTCACCTTTCATTTCACTTCAGGAGTGTTCATAAAAGGAACAACTCAAACTGCCCAAATCTTGAACAACAAACTCTATATTTATCTTACTTATATATGGATTCACACAGAACTGTGAAAAATCTACTGCTACCCTTACATTCCATTCTCTTTTGGCCCAGTTACTTTCCATAGAAGTAGCCACAAATTTCTGCTTGAAATAATAGCTTGCTGCCACTAGAGGTCATGTTTGCACTTCTCTGAAGATGCCAGGCTGGGCCAGCAATCTCCCAGCCTCAAGCACAATTGCTAGTAACTGCGTTGAATCTCTCCCTGCAAATCTGCCTGACTTTATAGGATAACAACTTGAATTCCTGATTAGACATGTTGTTAAAATAAGAATATGATGTTTTAATGCCAATGTATAAACCCATTCCAAGTTTGAAAGTAAATTGAAGTAAAATTAAAAAATTGAAAAAAGACATGAAGAATATACTTTAAAATGAAACTGACTTTTTTTTCATTAAATATGCATTCCTTAACTAACTGGTTACCTTCTCTTTTAGTTCACAGCTGTTGTTTTCCAAGTGTGATAAAGAACTTAAGTCTCTGCTGACAGATGTGGTCAAATGTGCCTGAACAGCACTGGTAAAATACACAGAAAACTTTTAAATAATAAACTAGATAACATCATTTTGTTCATAGTTATCGTTGGACACAAAATATACTAACCCAGCTCTTGCAACATTTCAGCACCAAATGTGAAATTCTTCACACAGCAATATGACAAGATTATACAATTGTCGAACAATTAAAACAGTTCAGGGGAAGATGCCCAGTAGGGATGTAATTATTCACTCTTTTTTGTTCCTCAGATGAAGTTGTGGGTAATTTTAGCAATTGTCTTTCTGTACAGTTTTTGAAGACTATTTGCACTTTGAAACTTGATGTACACAGAATTTTCACATGATATTTTTGCACAGAAAACAGCAGAAAACAGTTCATTCTATTTAGAAAATATTTCTACACAGAAAATAATATTTCTGCATAGAAAAATACTGTTCCCTATACAAAACAATCATGTGTAAATTTTGCCCAGAATAAGTCCCAAACTGTGAGGATTCTTCTTCTCAGCATTTCTTAGCACTTCTGATTTTTTTAAATTTTTGTTTTTCAACTATTCTTTTCATATTTAGGGCAGATTTGATATGTTATCTGAAGCCATAATGTATGACATAAAATTCTAGTGTCAAGGTTCCAAAATATCATCCATTTACAATGTAGATGTATGCAAAGAGGGCCATGGAACTCAAAACAGGATCAGGTATAGGAACTCATGAAGTCAAGAGTTTTCTTTACTTAGACAGACCACTGGCCCAGCCCAGTATTATCAACTTTGCATTTTAGTTAACATGATTCCTTATCCTGACTTGTTAATCCTTGGTATTCCCTGTAGTGGCCCCCTCTCCATGTACTAATCAGGATTGCCCTGTTTAACTATCGAAATCCCATGAGCCCACCTTTACAAGATCTTAGTTGAAACATAGCAATTCCAGTTAAATGAAAAGTAGGTGAACTATGACACTTGTAAATATAGGCTCCACATTATCCATCAGGAAATATGGATACAGAAAAGAAAATACACTATGGAAAAGAAAACACACTAGACGTCCTCCATTGGAAGTGTAGATGGGTTTGGGGGACCTGCATGACTTCTCACTTCCAGCTGCAAGGCATAATTATAATATTTAATATTTAGAATTATTAAAACAACTTTGCTCCTTACAGGATGGACTTGTAGACTGGGTAAAGGCAGTAGTGAATGTATTTCTGTAACAAGGGAGGATTGCACCATGCCTAAAAGAGGGTAAGACTGTTGCTTAATAACAATGCCTTCCTGAATCCCAACACACTCGATAATTTCAGGGCAATTTCCAATCTTCCATTTCAGGAAAAGGTCTGGAAAATGTGATGCCCTCTGAACTCCAAGGGTAAAAAGATGGCTAAGCAAAATCCATTTCAATCTGTCTTCAAGTCTGATTATGGGAAAGAGGCAGCCTTAGTGAATGACCTACAAGTTCTATCCCAGATAATTGGCCAAGAAGAATACCATGGTTGATGGCATCAAAACCTCTGAGAAATCCAGACAACTGAAGAGGGTAGATTTTCCTTATTCAATTTGTGGCAGAGGTCATTCATATGTGCTGTGTGGGAGGGTGTACTGTAGCTGTGTAATGTGGAGTCACTGTCAGTACACAATGTGTGTGTAGGGGAGAGAACAGTATAGCTGTGCCAAGTGAGTTGAAGGAATGCTTTGTTGGGAAATTGAGAGACTTTTAGTAATAAGCCTCCCAACCAGCAAAGTATTCTATAATGCACAAACAGAAGTTGAATAGATTAACAGCCCCATTTCTATCATTCCATCCCAGACACACTTAATCTCACTGAAAATAAACACAGTTGGTTAAAAGTATGCAAAACTATTTACTCACATAATCTTGTGCATAGTTTACACAGGTTCAAATTCTTGAAGAAAAGTAAGAAGAAATTAAGCAGTCACATGCTTACAGAGAAGCATGCTTGCCAGAGGATCAGAGACCACATGCTTGCAGGGAAGCCAAAGAACAAAAAAGGGGGAGAGGAAGAGAACATGCAAGGGGAAGTGGGTGTTGACAAATCAACAGGAAGTTTACTCTAGGCAGTCCCCTCTATGCCTATAATAGACATGCAAACTACTAGCCAGTTACTTAAAGTATGCAAAGGTTGCCACTTCCAACATGCTTGAACTGTTTTGGTACTAGAGGTGAGTGAAATACTAAAACAAACAAACAAACAAACAAACAAATCTCTCATTGCTTATTGAGCACACATTCAGCTGTATCAGCAGCAGCCTTTTTGGTTTTCAAAAAAGACTTGACACTTAATTATTATGTACCAAACAAATGTCACAGAGTCCTCTTTTTCATTAAAGACAACAAGCCTAAACACCTATGACCAAACACATTACTCTGAGATTTGTCTAGAACTTTCAATGAATCTTAATCTCCATCATGGGACACAACCAGTTTAGCTACAAGAGCTACTTGGAATTAACAGTACCAAGCATAAACACCCAAAAAAGGTGAAGTCAACACAGCAACAGAAGACTGGGATGATGTGTTTTCTGTAATAGTTTTGGGATTTACTATTCACACAGTTACGAATTGTGGTTATTTTCTAAATGCTCTTGTATTATTGTGCCATTTAGTTGTAAGACCTCTTAGATTTGTTGTGGAAATTACTCATGATTTGCTCTGTCCTACTCATGCAATCAGTACATTGTATGTATTTTAATAACACAATATGATCTTCCATGTTTCTGAAAAGGGCACACTCACAGTAAAGTTTTTTTTAAAAAAAAGTTGTAAACTATGGTCTTGTTCAATCATTTATTTGCATGATCTCTTGAAGGGTAAATCAGATCTGGATTGTAACTTTTTTCTCTTGATGTATGCTTATAGCCACATGGTTTGTGGATAAAGAATAGAAACTTTATAACAAGTCTCGCACCCCACCCCACAATCTTCCTTTCGGTGCAGCTTTTGAGTGAGTCATGAGGCATTATGCTTAATTGTCAAGCCCATAGCAATTTAACATAAGCAGTCATATAAAAAGTCAAAAGTGGTTCCAACTTCTGTGTTTTCCATTGGATCTGTGGCAGATGTAGAAAGGTTCTTGCCACATCTAGTTGTAAATGAGAAACAATTTGTATTGTTTAACATGGCGGAAATGGTTAATATGCCATAAGAACTAAGAGTGTGAGTTCTTAGGTCCAGTCCTGCCTCACCCACACTAAGTGGGCATAGGAAGCCATCATCTCTCTGCCTCAGTCCGTCATATGCAATAGGCAGAAGTAAGAATGAGATCCTTCCTGGGTTTACTTAGGGATGATTGCATATTCTGTAAAGAAGACCCCTTCACAAAGAAGCTTGTGTACAATGGTTTGAATACATTAAGGGAGTATAACTGTGTATCAGAAAGCAAATTCATGTAAAGCTGCAACCTTCCACAGCTGACAAGCACCATTAAAGATATCTCTTAAGTGAGTTTTCATCTTCATCCAGACTGGAGCAACTCTGACAGTTAAAGGCTTTGCGTCATTTTCCAGAGCTGTGGTATTTTCCATCAGATCTTAGCAGAGTGGCCTGGGTTGGTGGAACTAGGGCCCTTTCCGCAACGTACCTTTTCACAGAGCTGGGGTGGGAGAATTGCGTGAGCAGCCTCTAGCGAGAGGCTCTCGCATCCCGGTTCCTTCAGCTCTGCAGCTGCCACCTGCTTGCACGAGAGCCCCACCTCTTCTTTCTGCAGTGCAGCCTGGAGTTTCCCAGGCTGCGCTGGGATAGGAAGCACAAGCGCTGTGGCTCCAGAGCTCCACACACACAACAAGTGTGCATGGGGCCCCGGAGCGATGCGTGATCACACACCATTTTCGGGTCACAGTTGAAAATGAAAAAGTGCTTGATCAGTGCCTGCCAGCCCCTGAGCATTGCACAATTGTGAGTGCATCATGTGGACCATTCCTCACATTCGCGCAACACTTGAGGGGCCCTTTCGCATGGCAAATGCTGTGCGAAAAGTTTCTGTGTCTCATGTTGTTCTAGCATCTTCAAGACATTAAAGGATATAGATTATCATTTATTTCCTAAATTCTCAGACTGCACAAGGGTAAGGAAGTAGATTCCAGGATGGATTGTTTGTTCTGCTGTAGTGAGCTCAATATTAGATGGATTGAATAATACTTTCATAGGACCTTCACTGAAACAATAGAATGCCTACACAGCAAGTAATCCCAGAAGAACTGTTTAGGTCACTGCAACATATTGCATGTTGGTTTGTCTTTGAAGAGTGCATGGAAAAAGCAAATGGTATGGAATGGTGAAGCCAAATGGCTTTCCCAAAAGTTATGTACGAACTGTATTAGACTGGTCTTAAAATGCAACACTTTTCTTTCTCCTCTCTTTCGTTTCTTCCCCTTTATTTTATGAATTCATTGCCTGGGAAATTATGGTGCCAACTCCAGGGCTGGTGTACCTTTTCCCAATTTGGGGGTTTGTCAGGAGAAGCACAAATCTATGGACCATACAGATCAATTAACCATCCCCTGACTGACCCCAACATATCAATAGAATATCTCCCTTTTCCTTCCACTGACAGCAAAGAATCCAGTTGTAGCAATGGTTTCCATGATGAGTGGCAAGAGTCTGCAACCTCAGGCTTCCACTTCTGAGAAAAACATCCTATGGTTGTTGGCATACCCACAAAAAGAGCCTTACTGAAAGCAATGCCTGTCAAGTCATCTGTTACTCTGATTTCCGGGGGTCCTGGGGTCCCAGTCGCTGAATTAGTTATTTTGAGTTCAGGGGGGTCCCTGTTGCCATGCCCAAAATACAATATGGGGTATAGAAAATTAGCTTGAGCACAAGTTGGCAAAATGAGAGGCAGGGTAACTTAGCAGGATCTTAAAACCCAATGTATACCAGGTCAGGCCAGACAAAAATCCAAACAAAAGGTCTAATAAATTATTTTTATTTTATTTTTATATGTCAGTCACTGCGCACTTACGTTTGCACTCATGCACACAGAACCCAAAAGAAAATAAAAAGGGAGGAAAATTGATAGGGGATTTTAGAGAGGGTTTTCAGGGTAATATTCCACCTGATTCAGACATCCTGGAAGGTCAAATTAAGACAGAGAGTGAAGAGCGGTGAAACTCAGCACAAGGGAGGGGGCTGAGGGGGATATTCAGCAAACAGAGTGACAGCAAGCTGGGAGGCAAGCAAGAGTGATCCCCCAAACTGCTTAAAACAGGGGGTTTTTTATAGGAAAAATATACCTGGAGGGCTAGTTCTCTTCCTGGGGAAAACAATAAAAAGAGGGGCTAGATCAAAGCCCTCAATGATGGACATCTCCAGCTTGATGGTTCATGATGGTTTGTGAATGCCTCTGCCAGAGTAGAACAAAGGTATCGGCAGAGTGGAAATTGCCTTCACTTGGCAAACTGATTGTGATTCTATGAGCTATCATTTTGGGGCAGGGAACCCCTTTGTGTGCTTGATGGTTGGACTGTCTGGAGGGCTCCTTGGGGCTACGTGAGAGATTAAGTCACTGGCCAGACCGGAATTTTCCTGACATTGGCCGCTCGGCCGTTCCTGCCTACGTGCTCATACAGTGACCCTGTCAGACACATGGAATGATTTTTAATATTAGCCACATGGAGATATCAATTTGATGTGGTGAATTAATAAATTGTAGACCCTGGAAGAGAGCTATTGGCCATAGTAACACATAACTCCTTTATTAATAACATGAGACATATGCAATTTCATATCTGAGTAAAGTAACTTTTTCTCTACAACATGGTACTATTAAAAACAGACTCCACCTGTGGTGATGCATTTCCAACAATTTTGAACCCACCCACCAAATCCACTTTAGAAAAAACTCCTTTACATATTCTTGGGCCCAGTGTCTGATAGCATCTTCCACTTGGCCTGCATCAATGAAGTGCTGTCCCCAAAGGCTTCCCCTCATCTGACCAAACAAGCGAAAGTCTGAGGACACTAGATTGAGGCTATAAGGCAGATGCAGTACCACTGACCATCCCATTTGTGCAAGAACCTGTGATGTTGCCAAAGAAGTGTGGGATTGTACATCGTCATGGTGTAATAGAATTGCATTCAGGTGTTTCTGTGGTATTTTCTTAATGGATGGCTTCTCAATGTTTCCAGAGTGATGCAATGTAGCTGTCACTATTCATTGTTGTCCTATGCTTCAGGAAATCAAGTGAAATCACCCTCTTGACATCCCAGAAGACATTCACCATAAACCTATGTGCTGAGCATTGATTTTGGAATTTCTTTGGCTGGAGGGGATTGAATTCTGCCATTCCAGGGACTGAGTCTTTATCTCTGGATCATAGAGGTATGCCCAGGTCTTATAATCGGTGCAAACATTCCCCCAGAAAGGTGTCTTTGTGGCTTTCGAATGCTCCCAACAGCTCTAAACACATATGCAATCTCTTCCCTTCCAAATCAGCTATTAATTGAAGAGGAAGCCATTTGGGAAACACTTTCCTGTATCTAAAGTTGTGAATAGTCTGCTCAACCACACTGAAACCACAGCCAAGTTCCTAAACAGTTTCATACAATCATATACTGGAGTGTGTGAATCATATCATCCATCTGTTTCAGTTTTCATTAGTAACTGCTGTTGACCATCTTCCACTGTGTGGTTTGTCTTCAACATTGGTTTCATCTTCTTTAAACTTTTTCACCCCTCTTTGCATATTATTTTCACCAATTGTTGCTTTACCATACACATTTACAAGTCTTCTGTAGCTATCAACAGCAGTACTTCCTTTGGTCAAGAACTCAATGAATGCTCTTTTTTTCTGTTTCATGTCCTTGGTTATGCAACACCTAGAAATACAGAAATCATGTCAGACATGCAGTAAGAATTATTCTATCTAGTGGTATAATAGTATCACATTTGGATTAATAGTTTCAGAGAAAATGGCACACAGGGATTACTTTTGGTATGACCCTTATATGATTGTAGCTAAGTCTTTTCAAGCAATAGAAGAAAGCCTATATCTTCAAAACGACAATCAAATATCAACCAACTTCTCATATCTAGTTCATATTACTTTTCAAAAATGAATGCAAGTGACAAATAGCTAAACTATATCAGGCCTTCACACAGTCTATCAAAGGAAGCCTCTTTCTACACAGTTGAATATATTTCACTATTTTAGACATTCTGCTGTATGCCATATTTTAGCTAGCCAATGTTTTATTGATGGTTTTGCCTCCAGTTCCAAACTAATTCACAATGTTTTTTCTGTATAGATCATTCTAAATATCTTAATAATATAATTAATGAGTTCAAAGAGATGAGTTCCATCAGTTTCAAAAGTAGTGCTTTGGTTTCTGGTCAAAGAAAACAGGAAGTAAGTCTATGCACTATGGACTCATATTACATAATACCCCAGTTGCTGTTGGTTTTAAACTTTGTCTCTGTGGCATCACCCTGTATTTGTAAACTTCTTTGTTTTTAAAGTGAATTCAGAATTGCTGATCGGAAACCATTTTGCCCCAAATATGCCTGATGCATAACACCCAGCTTAAGACAGTTTCCCCTTTGTGCTTAATAAGTACAAAGAAAGCAAAGTAAGGTATGTCTTTTGATATGAATTCTTGATAAGAGTGATTATAATTTTAACATATGCTGCATTGTTTGATGAAATGTTTTAGATGCTGGAAGGAAGAGTCCTTGAAGGCCAAGCGTGAAAATAATGTCCTACTTGTGTAAAATAAATTTGAATCTTCAAGTACAGTAGCTGTTTATTGCTACCCAGAGTGCCATGTAGAACAGACATCAGAGAGTTCATCACGAGGCCGTGGATGATTCAACTTTCTCTTCCCGAACAAGTTACAGATGCTTCCTATCTCCTTTCAGTTATCTGATCCTTTGCATATTTCTGTAGAAATAAACCACCTCTGTGTTCAATGAGGCATACTCCCAAGCAAGCTATCCTACTGAGAAGCACAGAAATTCAACAAATAAATAACAAGCATACTAGCTCAAATCTGTCAGTATCTTGATGGATTTGCAGAAGGCTGACATAAGCTGCTGCTTTATTCTGTCTCAGATCAGCTGCACTATCCAGACCTGTGCTGACTACTCTGACAGGCAACTATTCCCCAGATATGTTCTCCAGCCCCAGAGCAAGAAATTTTGAGTTGGGATGGCCTGAGGATAATGAGACCAGTTAAATGAAATGAACTATGACACTTGTAAATATAGGGTCCACATTATCCACCCAGAAATACGGATACAGAAAAGAAAACACACTACAGAAAAGAAAACACACTGGACTTCTTCCATTGGAAGTGGAGTCTAGATGGATTTTGGGGACCTGCATGCCTTCTCACTTCCAGCTGCAAGGCATAATTATAATATTTAATATTTAGAATTATTAAAACAACTTTGCCCCTTACAGGATGGACTTGTAGACTGAGTAAAGGCAGTGGTGAATGTATCTCTGCAACAAGAGAGGATTGCGCTGTGCCTAAAAGAAGGTAAGACTCTTGCTTAATAACAATGCCTTTCTGAATCCCAACATACTGGATAATTTCAGGGCAATTTCCAATCTTCCATTTCAGGAAAAGGTCTGGAAAATGTGATGCCCTCTGAACTCCAAGGGTAAAAGATGATTAAACAAAATCCATTTCAGTCTGTCCTCAAGTCTGATTATGGGAAAGAGGCAACCTTAGTGAATGACCTCTGCTACAAATTGAATAAGGAAAATCTACCCTCTTCAGTTTGGCTGGATTTCTCAAAGGTTTTGATGCCATCAACCACGGTATTCTTCTTGGCCAGTTATCTGGGATAGAACTTGTAGGCACCATTTAATCCTTCTTTGAAGGATGAATTCAGGCAATGTTGTGCTTTCAATTCCTGTTTCCTTTCCTGGCCATTAGCCAGAGTTTCAGAGGCCACTGTAATCTCTTCCATACTATTTAATATGCACATGAGATCAGTGAGAGAGGCTGCCTGGAGATTACTGAGTATGCTTACCACCAAAGTGATGGTGATACCCCACTCTTTTCCTTCTAAATCGGTGGAAGATGTTTTCACTCTAAATTAGTGTCTGATATCAGTAGTAGACTAGATGATGTCTAGAAAGCCAAGCCATTTCTGCACTGGGCTTTTAAAATGGTGCAGAGTGACCTCCGACAGAGGTCTTTTGCACCCTAGAGTGGACTGGGGAGGACTACTTTTTGTAGTTCCATACCTCAGTCCGGTTCTATGTGACCAGAACTGGTCATGCAGCGTGCTTTTTAAAAACCTCTTTTTAAACCGACGGACTCACCCGGACACTCAAGAAATCTCTGGTGAGTCCTGTTTTCACGCGGTTTCCTCCGCATGTCTGGAAAGGGCATTTATCTTGATAAGATAGAAGTGTTCCTGGCCAGCCAAAAGCCAGATAAGAGGATAAGGATTCGGCCTGTGTGGAATTCAATCTACACTTCCCTAAAAATGCATTAGAGAGCCAGCATGATGTAGAGCTTTGAATGCTGGACTAGGAGTCTGGGAAAGCAGAGTTCAAACCCCTGCTCAGCTATGGAAATCAACTAGGTAACCTTGGGAAAGTCACACATTCTCAGCCTTAAGGGATGGCAATGGCAAACTATCTCTGGACAAATCTTGCCAAGTAAATCTATTTATCTTAAGGTTGCTGTAAGTCAGAAATTACTTGGAGGCACACATAACAAAACCAATGAAAATGTAGTTTCACAGTGTTACTCTGTGACTTGGGGGTCCCAGGAGGGATGCCCAAATAACCACAACAAACACAAAAAGATGGGGAAATTAGCTTGGAGCACTCTCTTGGCTAACGAGAGGCAGGGTAACGCAGCAGGATCTTTTACCCTATGTCTACAGCGTCAGGTCAGTGAGGAGGCAAATGGTTCAAATAACAATTAGATTTATTAAACAGTTATTAAAGAAAAGCACAATCACACTCCTAACTAGAAAAGGAAAATAGAGTTCAAGGGGAATGGGTGATACACCACCTGTCCTGTAGTCCTGGAGAAGCCTGATTGAAGAAGTGGAAAGCCGGCATGGCGACCGAGGGGAATCTGCTGAACCAAGCGGCAGCAAGGCAAAGTGAAGTCCAAGCGATATGGCAAGAGTTCCAAAGAGCTCTCAGAGCGGGGGATTTTTATAGGGGAAAGAACAACCGCAGGCTAATCTGGTCTTGGGTGAAAACAATAAGTTTTGGGTTGGAGACAAAGCCTCCGAAAGGTCAGAATTTGCATGATTGAGTTAAAGTCCGAATTGACGATGGTATGGCCGGTATGTAGATGCGGCTAGCTCGGCAGTTAAGCACCTAGCTCGCCAGGGTGTCCTCTTAGGGCAGAGGATCTCTTTGTGGTAGCGTGCATTTGTAATGAAGGTGTTTGTTTCAGGAGGTCCCCTAAAGCAGATCTGGCAATATCTGGCTTGGTTTGGTGGGAGCAGCAAGTAGTAGCCATGCCTAGCTTCGCGCTTGTTCGGCGGGCCTCACAAACACTTGGCTGGTGGCAGAGTAGAGCTGAATTGTGATATCAAAATGATATCTTTGGTTCACCAAATGCCAGGCCAGAACACTGTGGTAACAACAGTTTGAATGTACACCTGGATTAAATCCTAAATTGAGGATTTCCTGGAATGCTTTGGCCCAACTGAAGCTAGTGTACCAGTTTTTCCTGGTCTTGAGGATGTCAAATATAGCCATGGAGACATGTACCTTAATAAAGTTCTGTTTGGATTATTACTATAATGTGATTTATATCAGACTGGCTTTGAAGGATGCTTGTAGAATTCAACTTATTTGGATTGACCAGGACTATTGTCTAGGGCTGGTTACATCTTACAACAACTCTAGTGGGCACTGATCATTCTGTGAATACCATTCAAAGTACTTGTTATAACCAACATGGGTCTAAGCTATCTATATTCCCCTCTATAAGCCTGTCTAACCTTTGTGATCTGCAAAAGAGGCCTCTCTCTTTGTGCTATCATCTACGGATGCATGTTTGATGAGATATGCAAGGCAGGACTATCTCAGTGGCCCTTCCTAAATTATGGAATTCCCTTCCAATGAAAACTAGATTATACCCATTCTCTTTTGTCCTACCACTGTCAGGTGAAGAGTTTTTCTATTCACGCAGAACCTTCCACAACTGAGCTACTGGAAATAGAACTTTCAAATGGATGAACTGGACTTTCCACTATATTATGTATTGTAATGGAGAAGTTTCTTGCGGTTTTATTTTATTTATTTTCTAATTATATTGGAAGCTATCTTGAAACTCAGCCATGGGGGGGAAAAGCTGAATGTAAATCTCATAAAAGAAGGAAGGAAGGAAGGAAGGAAGGAAGGAAGGAAGGAAGGGAGGGAGGGAGGGAGGGAGGGAGGGAGGGAGGGAGGGAAGAAGGAAAGCGAAACCATTCACCACTAAGCAGCAGCAGCCTGCGGCTTCACCATGGCATTATTCTTTTTGAACACCACTATCCAAACATTGCCCCCAATCTCCAACCTTTTGTCAGACCATGTATTGCATATATTCATACACTAATCTATCATATCTTGCTAGATCTGTTTTAAAGGTTTCTCCGTTGTACCTTACTTGTACAGTGCTTTCTAGTTCTTCATATATTTTGCATTTTGGGGAATATTTTGATTATATAAAAAGATACAAAATCAATTAAGCTATGTGTACTTAATTGCAACAAATTATTTCAATAAATTAATTCCTGGTCCACAAAATAACAAATGGTTGCAGAAGTTGTGAGATAAGCAGGTTTTGCAAACTAACAAATAAACTCAGTTTGAAGGAAAAGTTAAAAGATGCTGATACTGAAATGCTCATAGAGAGAATAGGTGCATGCTTGCTAAAATCATCATATATTTTATAAAAGAGGTAAAATACTAGTAGAGATAGATGAAGAAGGTGAAATAAGTTGTGAAATGCTTATTAAAATTACCCAAAAGCCTCCTCCGTCATCGTTGTCGTTGTCTTCTCCTCCTCCTCCTCCTCCTCCTCCTCTTCTTCCCTTTTTGCCACACATTATGCAAGCCTTTTGTCCCTAAACAATCAGTCTTTAAAGACCTGCTGACAGAAAATGGTCATGATCTTACTATGGAAGGATAGCAGGCAAAGAAGTTCCTTTCTAGGAAAGGAGTTCCAAACTAAGAAGAAAGGCTTTCATGATATCCTTATCAGATGTACCTCTAACGGTCTTGTACTAAATTTCAGATGAAAGTTACATAAGAAATAAATGGTTCAAGCAAACAATTTACATCTTATGATGGTGACTACTACTGCTACTTCTCCTCCTTCCTCTTCCCTTCAACTCCTTCTCTCCATGTTTCTATCTCTTCCTCCTATTCTTCTCATCATCATCATCATCATCATCATCATCATCATCATCCATATCATGCAGGTGTTTCACACCCTTATTGCACCGTTGCATTACAATTCAAAATTCTGTTCTTTAAAAAAATATAGTGCCAAATTAGCAATGAGTAAGAGAAAGTGACTGGAAACAGTCACAGAAAATGTACAGAACCATGGAAGACTGAGGAACTTCTTACCCAGAACTGTTTGTGAGTATAAATCTGGGACAGCTTTAATGGATGTCATCTATTTATGATTATTTGTATATTAAGAATGGAATTTAATTCAACATGAAAAGGCCATATTCCTAAAAGCCATTTTAAGACATAGAAGTAACATTACTCAAGTTCAAGCACAAAAATGCCCAAAAGATTAACACTGGCCAATAAATCTGAGTTATGTGCATTAAATTCAAGTCCTGGAATTAGCCTGTGTCCATTTAAGCATTCTCACAAGGACTTTTAAACAGTTATGAACTTCTGCTTAGAAAGTAATCCCATTAGACCAGCCAGCTAAGGCAAATTATGTGGATCTCAATGTTGCAAGCTAATTCAAAGCCAGATTTTGGCTTAACTGGACCCTGGGTTCATTTTAAATGGATTTATACCAATTCCTTGTTCATTCTCAGTGAAACCCCACTCGCCAGCAATTTCTACTTTCTGTTTCTTATATATAAATGAGGAAATATTTATTAAGTTACATATAGGTCATAGTTGCAGTTGCCTTATTTTAGGTTTCTTTGTGTGAATGTTGAAAAGTGTCTTCTGGTTTTTGTTACTTACATAGCACTGTTTTGCTGTCCTTCTCTGCGCCATTTTCCTTCTGTTCCTTTGGACTTATGGCTCAGCTTTGAGCTTATGTCATCATGGTTCACAAATGATGAATTTGTGGATTAAAAATGTGGTGACATTTGCCCCAGTTGAAAATACATTTGTCATGGGACACCTGGGGAACGACTGGGCAAAGTATGACTCATTCCTTAGGGGACATGGAGTAAAGGGCTGAGTCATGATAGTGAAATCATGATAAGGGGTTGCATCAGCCAAAGGCCCTGAGCGATGATATGGAAGCAGGTATGTATAAAAGAGGAGAAGGAAAGCTTACTCTCTCTCTGACTCTCTGCATCCCTGACTCTCTGCATCCCTGACTCTCTGCATCTCATCACTCTGATCTTGACTCTCTGATGCTGAAACTCTGATGCTGAATCTCTGCCTGTGGATCTGTGTATCCTGTGTACAGATGTATATACTGCAACTTTGAAGATTAAAGCCTCCAGGTATTTTGGATGACAAACTCTGTGTGTATGAGTTACTAACCAGCGGATAGAGGGGTCAGAGCTGATGCTGTAGTTGTACTTTGCTGACACGCTTTTTGCTGTTTTGAAAACTCTGCTATGTTATGCTTGCCTCTGGGACACCTTACGTTGTCCAGAGAGCAGCAGTTCCAGGGAGGATTTTGTGCTGGTGCTGTAAATCAATCACCCGTCAGAATTTTACTGATGATGTCATGATCATAACTTGCTCAGATTAGGTCATGGATGCCTGTAAATGCAAGCCTTTGAATTGACAAGCCAATCAGATATACTAGCTGTGTGAGGCAAAAGGCTGAGCACAATTGTCAGGCAAAAGAGAAAGAAAATTGTATCCAATTTATACACACACACACACACACACACACATATATACATACACATACATGGATACATACATACACCAAACAGAAAAACTAGTAAGAAGAGAACAACAGTGACACTCTATTAATTTTCATAAAAGTTGAGCTTTCTTTTCACTGTTTGAAAAAGTACGTAGACTATATCAAATTTATATCAAATACTGAAATTTGATTCTATTCAGCACAGCCCAAAGAAAAACACACAATTTCAAACTACTGCATAAAACTTTCTAACTATGCCATATGACATGTGACCTGTAGGTGGCAGTAAGTACCCGAATCTCTCAAGGAAAGATTTCAAAAATGAAGTGGTCTCTTCAGAAAATTACCTGTATCCTAAAGAGGGATATTCTCTCAATAATACATGAACATTATTTAACGGGAGCGAGGGTGTCAGTAGAATATAAACAATGGTTCTCCCAACCACTCGCCCCCCAAAAAGCCTCCACAGCCGGAATGAGTCTCTCCCTTTGATGAGGTGAAGGGCTTGTTCAATTTGCTCAGCGTGGGATTCTTTGTCATTTTAACAGGATGGCACAATAGATATTGATAAAAATAAAAGTCTTTTAACATAATAGCAAGGCAAGACAATAGCAAGAAAGTAGTGAATTGGTGATGGCCATTAAAAATGTATTAAAACATGCATTCAGCTCTTTTATTTCTTACAATAATAATAAAAAGGTTGGTAAGTGCTTACATGCAAAATCCTTCCATAAGGAGAGAAATAAAAGGGTTGCCAGAAGGAGGCCACCAGATTTAGACGCAGGAGAGAAATGGAAATAAAGGAAAGGGGCCTTTGGGAGAAAAGAAAAGCTCAGTGGCTGCTGGGCTGAGCCAGAGGGAGAAACACAATCAATCCAAACAATGCCACAGAAGTCCTAGGCCTCTCAGCAAAACATCGCCAGAAGCTGCTGCATATAGAATTCTCTATTTACCCTTTCTGCATCACATACACCCATTCACTTCCTCAGATCTACAGTGCTACAGAGCAAGAAAGATTTCCCATGATGGCAAGCCTGATCCATAGAAACTAGTTGGGTTGATATAGGCTGCTCTGTTAAGCTCGCTTGCTGAACACAGTCAAACGTGCTTCTGAGTCAATACGTGTAGAATCATACTGCACCTTCTAAGTAAGCATTTGTCTGAAAGTACAGAAATAGCAGCACAAGATGTCAACGGCATTAAAAATCTCCTTTCCTCCCGAACAAGAGACAGAGCTGCAGGAGGGAGAATATATTTACTCTTATCTTTTGCAATTAATTTCCTTTGTTAAAAGTTGCTTTCAGATTTGCAAATAAATCCAGGAGATGTCCCCTGTTCCCCATCCCACCCCTCAAAGTACATGGGGGGAGGGATTTAAAAAATCTTAAAGGAAACAAAATAAAACTTCGATTTATTTTAAGAGAATAGTGAGCATGTGCAGAGAAACTAAGATTAAAGGGTCAAATATCTTCTATAGCAAGAATTTTCTGATGAAGCCAGCGAGGAAGGAATTGTTGTTTTACAGTGCCTTGCAGGGCCCAAAGCAGACATATTAAAACAACTTACAGATGTAGGTTGTGCAAAATATTAAGGTGGGTGCCTTCACAGCTCACTTTGCTGAGCTGTTTCTACCCTTTCAAAATGCATCTAAGTCCTGTAAATCCTCCAGAGCTCACTGTCTAATTATGTTGGGCATCCTGTATACCTTCTCATTAAAAACTAACCTCTTATTTTAATGACTTGGTTTTAGTCCTTTGAAGATCAGACTGTAATAGTGGTTCAGTGTTAGCAATGTGGATATCCATATATCAGCTACTTAACTAGAAAAAAAATCCCCGACTTCCTTTCTTAACTCTCAGTGAATTCTTTCCCTTTTTAAAAAATCAAGGACACACTTTTCTTGCAGCTTCTGTCATTCATGAGGCCAATGCTACACTAAACCTTCACACAAGGGGTCAGGTAATGTTAAGTGCCTTGCCTGCTCTCACCTAAATGCTAAGCGTATCTTCCTGGATAGTGTCTCTGCTTTCAAGGGATGTTTCAGTGTACAAAAATTGTGGAATAGCAACATAGTTGGGTAGAAAAAATGGGGTAAATTTTATCAACTTACTTTGCAATTGTGCAAAGAAGCTGAATGACAACACTAGGCTGTCACACAACACTCTTAAATCCCCACAACAAAATGGTTATAAATTGGACTATTTTGCAGGGCTGGAACAACCCATAATCTCTCAATTACAGCCCAGCCTCCTGTGCTTTGGGTAAAATAATTATGGATTTTCTACCAGAACTGAGATATTATTTCTACAGAATTATATCCCATCTGGTTGGTGACATCATTGTATTTCTAAGGTGTCCAAATATTACAAACTTTAAGGAAACAGCATCAATGTATCATAATAAGTAGTATTTATCTAGCTCTGGAACTTTCTCCTCCAGAACAACACAGTGTCTGTATCTGGCAGCCATGTTCTCAGTGGGAGTGGCCACTTTAAACCTTCTGGTCACTACCAGGATATTCCCTGTCTGCACACATCAGTATAAATAAATAAATTTAGGATTCCAGGAGAGGAGGAAGTTCCCCTTGGACGCAGAAAAAGGAAAAGTATGGCTGGCATTCTGTTAATGGCATACAGTCACCCCCTCACACACATTTGTGGGTTTGACTTTCAGAGATTTGATTATTTGTGAGTTTCTTCAACCTCTCCCACCAATAAAATCAAGAAAAACAAATTATCTCATTTTTAAGAAGCATAGATAATTTCAGTAAAATACTAATTCAGACTCAACAGAGGGAAAAAATGATCATATTTAGATGCAGTCAATCCTCCATATTTGAATGTTTCACTTTTGTGGATCTGATTATTTGCAAGTTTCTTCAACCACTTTCCCCCAACTTCAGCTGCTTCTTTTCTGGGAGGAACTTCGTCCTTGATAACTCCGATCAGGCCACACCAAAACCAACTTTGCTCCTCCTTCACCAGCTACTGCTTAACCAGGTCAGGACAGCTTGCAGCCCAGTTTCTCAGCACCACAAACCCTCTCCCAATGCACTCCACACACCCAAGGAAGAAGTTGGATGAAGGAGAGGGAAGGGGGTTCAGCACCTCTCCTTTCCTAACCCAGTGTTGACCTAGGGTGCCCATTCTCCCCACCATGCCTCAGTCCTCTTCCCGCAGACACACACACACATTTTGGTATTTGCAATTTGTGAGGGTCCTGAACTCCTAAACCTAGTGAATGTGGAGGGCCAATTGTACCTGTGATAGTTGACCTTTTGGGTGCTGCAGAGGCTGGTATTCACTTATTCCCTCCACAGCACTCAGAAGTCCCTCTGAAGTCCCTGCTCTACAGTAATTTAGCGCCTCTTGGGGAGAAGACAGGATTGGAGAAATGTATGGCTAGGTCCCAATAGCCAGACACAAAAGGTCTACAGCAGTGGTGAGAGTTCTGGAGGACTATGGCAGTTCCAAATGCTTCTACAATCATTTTGCATCTGGCTACAGAGATATAGGCCATTTCCACAAGGGGATATAGCCCACGCTGGGATGACCTTGCCAGGAGATTGTCTACACCACAGGGTGCGCTAGGGCGGTTTGAAAAGGTGAGGTTCTACACTTCAAAGCGCCCTCGCGTGGCCACGGGGGTGGCGCCGCATGTTTTATAAAGACCACCTTTCAAGTGGTCTTTTTAAAACAAGAGCGCGCTAGCCCATCACAGCGCCCCATGAAGAACTGTAGGGGCGCGCAAGCACATCCCTGCAGAGCTGCCTGGGGGTGGGCTTCTGGCTGGCGCGCTGCCCTGCTTGGCGGAGCGCCGCCAGAAGCCGCCGACCGCCATTTTGGGCACCGCCAGACACCAGCAGTGTTGTAGAGTGGCAAGCGCACACTGTTCCCCGTGGGGACACAGCCACCCGGATTACGGTAAGCTCCGTCCCCACGTGTGCCGCCCCGTTCCGCCACGTTTTGGGCCCCCCCGTGTGGAAAGAGACATAGACAGAGGCATAGCCAGATGTTATAGAATCACAGAATCATAGAATTGGAAGAGACTCCAGGGGCCATCCAGTCCAACTCCCTGCTATTCAGAAACACACTTCAAAGCATTCCTAACAGATGGCCATCCAGCCTCTGCTTAAAAATCTCCAAAGAAGGACACTCTACCACACTCCAAGGCAGCATATTCCACTGCCAGACAGCTCTGACCATCAGGAAGCTCTTCCTGAGGTTCAGGTGGAATCTCCTTTTCTGCAGCTTGAATCCATTGCTCCTTGTCCTAGTCTCTGGAGCAGCAGAAAACAAGCCCGCTCCCTCCTTGACATGGCATCCCTTCAAATATTTAAACATGGCTATCATGTCCTCTCTTAACATTCTCTTCTGCAGACCAAACATCCACAGATACCTAAGCCGCTCCTCATAGGGCATGGCTTCCAGACCCTTCACCATTTTGGTCGCCCTCCTCTGGACATTCTCCAGCTTGTCGATATCCTTCTTGAATTGAGGTGCCCAGAACTGGACATAGTATTCCAGATGAGGTCTGACCAAAGCAGAATAGAGTGGCACCATTACCTCTCTTGATCTGTTGGGAGTGCTTTGATGTTTTTGAAAACAAAATGCTGCAGTATTCAGTGCTGAAACCAGCTATTCAGTCATCCCTGAACTCTCCTGGAATAGACTATTTCATTCTTCAAGGCCTGCTGATTTTTTTTTTTTAAATCTTCATCCTCAATATATACTCAACATTCTATGGCCACTGCCTATGTCCATACCCCACTGGAATATGGAAGTGCCCCCTTATTCTGCCCCCCTGAAAAAAAATCTGTAAACTAACAGATTCTTTAAAGCATGCTGATGTCTCTTTCTCTTTTTCAATGGCCTCATTTTATTTGTTTGTATTTACTAGCAGCACTATATGGTTTTATTGCTATAACCACCACTGAGAATTGCAGCCAGAACATAATTGAGAAGAAATGCAACACTGAAGTGAAGTGTCATGACAAGGATTATCATACTAACACAAAACTGCTATTTTGACATATCTTATTGCAATTGGGATAATAAGAATAATATTAGATATTAATGATGATGTTGACAATGATAACCACAACAGTGTTGATTATGGGCCTTTCCTCAGCACACTGTTATAGTGCTATTATTCCACTTTCAGCATCCTGTGGAATGCTCAAGTTTGTAACTTATGAGGCCAAAGAGCTCACTGACTGAGAATTCTAAATGTCCCTCCCTAAACTGCAAACCCCAGGATTCCATAAGATGTTGAAAATGGAATAGCACTATAACAGTGTAGGGCAGGAAGGCTCTTTTATTAGGGAATTATGAACTTTGTACATTCTCAGTAGGAGCCTGTTATGGAGAGAATTTTACATGTACCTTGTTTCTTTGTGCCCATGTAGCCATTCATCTGTAGAATAAGTTTTTTCCCCCCATCCTGCAGATACATACATGGATTTTCATACATTTAAACACAGTCAGAACCATGCATTCACAGCGCATGTGTCTTTGCATGCATATCAATGTGCATAGCTGAGTGCCTTTTCCATAACAATGGATTGGCCTTACACACAATGAAAATGATCTAGTATTTGTATAAGTATTTGTATTTTTCATTTCACTTGATAGACTGTCTTCTTCATTGTATTAATGTTTCTATCCTCTCCCTCAACCCCTCACTAAATGTTTTATTGTTTTGTGCAACTGGTGGTTATTTGCTAAACAGCAGACAGGGATTCATAAGCACTACATCACATAGCTGCTGCCAGGACTATCAAGAGGAGCTCACAGTAGTGGCAATATATAGCATTAGCACTAACCTGCTGCCCTCATTGGGAGTCTGGACCATATAGGAGGTATTAGACCAAATTTCTACCCCTTCCCACTTTTCCTCCAGCCAGGCAGTAAGTGGTCTACTAGTTTTAACTGTAATGTAAGCAAAGAGATGTTAAACCTTATGATTCCTTGTACTTTACCATTGTACCTGTGTGTCCTCCATCTCTGGATAATAATCATCCCTGTCCCAGTTGGAGCTCATTTAATCTTTTAAATTGGTGCATTTGAGGATGTAGTCTCTCCTCAGCATGAAAAATGTATGGCACACTCTGCCCTGCATTTAATTATTGTATAGAAATGTATTTAATTGACCTTACTACACTCAATCAGTATATTCAGTTGGATGAAAGCATTGAGTGTATAATAAATATGATTCATATTGTGGATATGAAATGAATACAGAAACATGCAACAGTTCAAAAAGGAAGGAAAAATGCCCCTTATTCCTTGTAGAAATCATGAACAATTTTGCTAAAGCAGGTGGGGGTTTTTTTCTGGGTGTGATCATGATTTCTGGTCACTTCCGTTTTTGCAAAAAGACTCCTCTGAGGCCTAAAGCTCCTATTGGGTTTGAGGGGATGTCTTCAGTTTTAAAAAAAAACTTTAAAAGCATGGAGAAAGGTGGTGGGCATGGTGGAAAGTCTAGCATAAAAAAAGGTGTCCACTTCAGTGTTACAAATTTTGTCATTTTGTTGCAACAGACAAACATGGTAGTAATTATTAATGTATCTAGTGTATCTAGTGAAGCAAAGTTCCATTGTCTCTTACTTCCTCCTACTGGAATCTCTTTTGTGGCAGTCTCTTTATTTTCCTTTAAACTGGGGTTAGGAAACTGATAGTCCTTCAATGGTCATCTATGACCATTCTCCATACTGGCTAGGGCTGATGAGAATTTAGCATAAAGCACATTGTCTTCATTAAAACTTGAAGCCCTGGGAACACTTGAAACTGTTAATGAGATGAGAAGGAACGTGGATATATCTAACTTTATGTCTTGGATCTAAAATAGATTGTGTATAGTAGAATATACATATACTTCCCAAGTATGATCATTAGTTGGAAGCCAAAAGTCAAGGCCATAAAGGAAATTTTTGCATTTAAAATTCTATATCTTAGAAACCCCTTATTTGTTCACCTTTGATCCTTCCAACTAAAAGAAGAAAGTGGACACAATAAGAGCAGGTCAACAGAGAGCCAAGTGGACTTAGATGCCAGATCGCTGCAGGATGCTCGGCAGTCATAACACCAAGCCCGGCCTCCAACTAAGGTAGGGTGAGGTACTTGCCTTTGGGAGCATGGTATAAATATAATGAAAGTACAGCAAACTGTAAGGTTTTTTCTTATTATTATTTTGTTTGTAGCATCAAAAATAAAGAGAAGCACTTGCGGGGCTTTCTGCCTAATCTGCCAAAACCTCTTCTTGCTTTAGACACTATTCACCTCGACATGGGAAGGTGTGAGCAACCATTTGCTCTTCCACCTGGGGTAGCAAAATATCTTGGCCCAGCCTTGCCACCAGGTCCATTTGTCTTATTTCCACCAACAGCAGTGAAAAGAAAGACACCTTTCTCTTCATGCCCCATTGTATTAATTCACCAGAGGGGGTACAATGGAGACCCACACACACATAATTGCATCACAGGTTGTGGCTTAATGAGACGAAGAACAGCCTTTCAGCAGGCAGTTCTGTGCTTCAAGAACTATGAGCCAGAATGGTGCTATGGGCTCTAAGAAGAAAGTCCTTCTGGGATGGTAGGCCTACCAACAGGAAATCACTCAGTATAAAATCCTCAGAGAGAGAAAGTCTGTGGGGCCTGAAAGAAAAATTTTCTTCATAGAGGTTAATGTTCCCTAAGTGCAGCTTTCAGTCTGGAATAAAACTAGGAATAAAGACACTCTTATTGGGATGCCCTGCATCAAAAATACAAATAATTTTCTATTAGCTGTGTCAGCAGGATAAATAACTGCCAGGTGGAATTGAGGCTATTATCAGGAAATGTACGAACATTCTTCAAAACAACCCTGACCTTAATAACTTGTTGAAAGATCCCCTCCTGATGGTTTATGGAAGAAGCCCAACTTAAAAGACAAAAGTGTGCTCAGCATGCATTGTTAATCACTCTAGACCCTAAGTGACACAGTTACCTGATGGCAATTACTTTGTGATGCCTGTGACTGTATAATTCAGCCCCCAAATAGAAGTGTTTTATTTTATCACCCTATTAGACGGAAAATATCCTCTCCCATTTAATGAATGATAACATGCGCTACAAAGAATGTACAGTAGCCCATCTAACCAAATGTCCTTGTACTGCAGTTAGCCAGAGATCAGACCACAAAAATGATGACTGAACCAAAAAACAAAACAAAAAAAATCCTTTCCATTAGTGGGAATGATGGAGCCTCTCAGAAAGATGAACACATTAACACTCAGCTTTATACCACTAGATCTATGAAATAGCGTTGTTCAGTGAAGCTAGGGCAGGGCATAGTTTCTTGTTGGGTCTTTAAGGAAAGTAGGTGGATATTCAAAAGACTATTTTCATTAGTGTTATGTGTGCCTCTAGCACCAAATGCCCAGAGGTATACTGGGTAGGACATGAAAGTTTTATGTAGCAGCTATCAGTGTAACATATATTTTCAAGGTAAAGCACTCTTGGTCACTATATTCCATTATATTTACCCTTCTGTAAGATTTTCCCACCCCAACAAGCTGTCAGGATTCCATTGGACACTCAGCACACTCAATCCTTCCTGGGCTTTTTGTTTGTTTGTTTGTTTCCTGTCTTTTAGGACATGTATCCCTGAAAACAAGGAAGGGAGTGGATCAGCATCTCCTGCCCTAAAGCCTGTGTGGATGATGTAATCTTAACTGCATCAGAATTATCAGGAAGAAACTGCCAAGGAAAATGAAGAGGACTGTATTGTTTAGGAAGCACCCTGAAAGCCAGCCACTGTGTGGAGAAGACCATGCACAAGGGATTCAGAACCACTCCAACTAAACAATCCATTCCTACACACTCCTGAAACAATGATGGTGATGATGCTGAAACAAGAGACCAGCAAGAAGAGAAGTGCAAGCTGATGAAGAAGTCAACCACTAACCACAGCAAGAAGAAAATAAAGGTGCTGGTGGTAGAAAACTCATTGCTCAGAGTTATGTGTGCCAAACTGCCAAGATGATTTGGGAAGTCTGCTGTCTCCCTGGTGCACACATTCAGGATGCCACTGACAACTTGCCAAAGCCCATCAAGAACATGAGTCAATACTTCTTTCTCCTTGTCCATGTGGGCACTAATGGTCTGTAGAGAACACCTTTGACAAGATCACATATGGCTATGAAACCCTGAATGAAGAAGGAAGGTGATTTAGGGGCACAGTTGGTATTCTCACCAGTTTTACCAGTCAAAGACAGGAAGATACAGCAAGTGAATGATACAGCTGGTGTTGATGAGAGAGGTTTGGCTTCTGGGACTATGGTCTTAGCTTTTAGATGAAGGGCTACTGGCTACAGGTAGGCTGCCCTTCGTGAATACTGGCATGAATAGCTTCAGCAAAAGCATGGTGAATCTGATCAAGAGGGCTTTGAAGTAAATCCAGAGGGGGTGGCAGGTTGGAAATGATAGCTCAAACATCTGTCCACAAGCAAGTGCTAAATACAAGGATACAAATTCTAGAGGAGAGGCTGTGCGGGAGGATTAGAGCCACAATAAAACTTGCAATAAAGTAAAAAATGTGAACAAATAAGGCTTTAGATGTCTATACACTATGTACAGAGCTTGTGAAAAAAACAAGGCAAGCTTGAATCTCTAGTGCAGAAAGGTAAAACCGACTTCATAGGTATAATAGAGACTTGGTGGGTTTACTGCCATAGCTGAAATGTTAAAGGATATAATCTGTTCAAAAAGAATAGACAGGGAAGAAAAAGAGAGGGAGTAGCTCGATATGTTAGAGATAGCTTCACTTGTACAGAAATCCACATGAGTGATCAGATTGGACTAGTTGAGAGCATCTGGGTAAAGATAAATAGAAGAAGAAATAAAAAGAGCACTGACATAAGAGTTTAGTATAGTTCTCCAAACCAAGAAGAGAAGGTGTATGATGCTTTTCAGAGACAAATCTCAGAAATCTCTAGGATGCAAGAACTGGTAGTTACGGAGACTTAAAGTATGCTGATATATGCTAGGAGACTAATTCTGCTAAGCATAGTCTCTCCAACATATTATTGATGTGCTTTACAGATAATTTCCTCTTTCAAAAGGTGGAGGAAGGAACAAGGCAATTAGCAGTCCTGGCCTTGATCATAATCAACAGAGAAGAGTTGGTCACTGGAACCAAAGGAGTTGGTATTTTAGGAGGAAATAAATAGGTAATACTAAAATCCACGATTGTGAGACAGGCCAAAGAAGAATATATTCAAACACAAAACTTGGATTTCAGGAAAGCTGATTAATTCAAGTTCAGGGAAAATTCCATGGCTAGAGATACTTAAGGAAAAAGACACTCAGCATGCATGGGATCTCATGAAGAAGGAGTTGCTAAAAGTACAATCACAAACAATTCCATGGAAGGAGAAAAATGGGAAAAATCTGAAAAAAGCAAAGTGGCTGCACAAGAAACTCAAGGAATAAGTGAGAAGAAAAATGTGCATGTGAAAAGAGAGGAAGGAAGGAAGGAAGGAAGGAAGGAAGGAAGGAAGGAAGGAAGGAAGGAAGGAAGGAAGGAAGGACAAATCACCAAGGAAGAATACAGATGTGTAGCCCAAGCTTGCAGGGATAGCCGACACTAAAATGAGCTGAGACTGGCTGGGAAGCAGGAAGCAATATGTCTGAAGCTAGAGAATGACAAGGAAAATAGTGAGAACATTTCTCAACAAAAATGGTAAAATGTTCACAATGACAAGACAGAACAGCTCAGTACCTATTTTGCTTCAATTTTCCCCCCAAAAGAGGACTTTGTTCTTCCATGGATCAGCAGAGACCTTGGAAAAGAATTCAAATTTCAAATCAAGACTGATATAGAATTAGTTAGGAGTCACCTACTTAACCTAAAAGAGTTCACTTCTTCAGGGCCAGATGTAGTTTATTGAGGAGCTCTCTCTAAGAACTCTCTGGCTGAGAACTCTAAATGCCCCTCTCTAAACTGCAAAACCCAGGATTTCATAGGATGTTGAAAATGAAATAATAGCACTATAACAGTATAGTGCAGAAATGGCCAATGTGTGGAAATGTGCCACTGGATCCTGTTTAGTTCTCAAAGGTTTATATTTGATCAACTGTATTTAACCATGTTAAGAATGAAACAGTTTTGTTTCTGCACTGTTTTCCAGTGATGTAGACTTAAGTCAACTGACTTGGACTCAAGTCAGACTTAAGTTGCTTCAGTGACTCAACTCAGACTTGACTTCGCAATAAATGATGCACTGACTCAGGTTGAGTCAGTGACTTGACACTGGCTTGAGGCTTTTATATTTTTAGTGACTGACTTGCTACCCTTGCTTCAGTAACATAAAGAGATTCATCCAAAAATCTTACGACTTTGAACAACGCTTCCATCTCTTTTTGCCTACTGGTCACATGACAATCTGTCTCAAGCCCAAACTGTGGGTGCATTTCTCAGAGGGGAACAGCAAACAGGTTAAGCAATGGGCTTGAGGCAGGGTTGAGGCCTGTTCAGCAGCCTGTCTCCACTGCATATTGGAGAGGTCTTCTAAAACTTTTCCTATGATCAGAAGGCAAGACTCATTCCCAAAGTGCAGGGCTCATTTTTCAGAGGGGAACAGCAAATGTATTAGGCAATCAACTTGAAGCAGAAGAATGCTTCCTTCTAAAGCTTCTTAAGCTTCAGTAAGGGGGAGTAAGAAAGATTCTATTCCCCACTTCTGAAGCTGCAGACTCTTTTATGCTCATTGGCACAAAAGCCTTCAGCTTTGGGAAGGGGAAGTAAGAAGGAAGCTGCAGATAGCAAAATCACAAATGTGGAGGGCTGACTCTGCTTAAATTGTTAAAACTAACTTTATTCAACTCTGTTCAGAAATTAAGAAATATAGGTTGGGATATAAAGTTGGCTTCCAGGCTTGAGACTTGACTTGAGACTTGACTTGAAAGTATCTTGGAAGGACTTGAGACTTGATTTGAGACTTGGCATAAAATATATCACTGCTGTTTTCACTTACGCTTTATAATCTTTAGCCCCTGTTTGGCCTGGGCAAAATGGCTCTCTGTGCTGTAACTAACTGTACCCATTGAATTGTGTTGTTGCGTTTGTGTGCCTTCAAGTCATTTCCAACTTAGGGCAACTTTAAGACAAACCTATCACAAGGTTTTCTGGAATTGAGTGTGTGTGACATGCCCAAGCTTACCCAGTGGGTTTCTGTCACAGAGCAGGGAATCAAGCCCTTGTCTCCAGACTCATAGTTAAACATTCAAACTGCTATGCCACAGTGGCTCTCAGTGCAAATTCCAGTTCATTGTTTTATTCACAAATTCACACATTTCTTCAAATTCCAAAGAACTGTTTTGTTTTGTTTTTTTAAAGTTGCATGCAAAACCCACAAATATTCCCATCACCAGCTGGAGACCACGTAAAACACTCTGTTCATGTCAAGTGGGGTTCCAAAATCTCTGCATGGTTCCAGGGAAATAATTCTCAAATTCTGGAAAGTATTCATTGCTTGAACTCTGCTGGCAAAAGAGCAGAATCTAAAAAAAACAAGATGGGCTGATTTATTCTGCCTACTGCAATGCTTGGTTCATTTCCCATGCTCAGGCTGGAGGTCTGAGAATATTCCTCCCCCCCAAGGTGCGGTTTGGGTGGTACAGAAAGGTGCAGGGTAGGAGCGAAAGAATCACACTGCTGCTGGAGGTCCAGCACAACAATGGATTTAGTCTTCCTTCAGGAAAACAGAGCAAGATGCATAGGTTTAATGATTTTTTTGTTTTGTTTTGTTTTAGTGGTGGTTATACCCTTCAAGTCATCTCCAACTTATGGCAACCCTAGGGTTTCTAGGCAAGATTTATTCTGAGAAGGTTTGCTATTGCTTTTCTCTTAGGCTGAGAGAATGTAAGCTGCCCAAAGCCAACACTCAAACACTACATATGCCAGTATTTTATTTTATTTTATTTTATTTTATTTTATTTTATTTTATGAATCCCCAATGAAAAACGCACAACATCAAAAAAGCAGTCAACTGCTGGGAGATTTTCCACATTTTGGGACATTTGTGTGAGCTGGTGCAAAAAAAAATGTGCAGAAGGCAGAACATTTTATACCAAATACAGTGTTCTATAGAAAACACTGGGATATTTTGATATTTTAGGACTAAAATAAATTTTTCACAAAAAGCCCCAAATTGAAAAAAAAAAAATTGGAAAATGTGCAGTCTTTCTGATCATACATGGCAGCGAGAAAATTTTTGAAATTAGTTCTTCTGTCCTGCAATAATAAAGTGTCATGGAGATTAGATCTCTAGCAAAGCAAGCACAAAAGAACAAAGCCAATGAATCAGTTCATACTCAATACAGCACATTTGCTAAGGAATTAAGAATTTGAAAGCATGCAAGAAGATGACTATTTTATAGATGGCAAGCAATGACACTGAGGTTTTTCTAGAATAAGAAAACTCAGTGAATAGTTGGCAGAAAACTCAAACTTCAGGCAAAAACGTAGATCAAGAAAGAAGACAAATAGCCATGTACTGTGTAACATGCTATATTCAGTCTAAAAAGCAAGCATTTAGAAACTTTAGCTATTACTTGTCCTCTTCTGTAACCAAAAACTCAAATACCCAATCTCACATATATTATCCTTCATAACCATTCACACAAACACATTCTCTCACGTTTTGTGTATACTTCTACACTCTATAACTCTTTCTCTCTTTTCCCTCTCTCCCTCTGTGCATGCATACAAACAAAGAGAGAGAGAGAGAGAAATGCAAAAAGGATGCTCATGTTTCTCAACCTGGTTGAAATGGACAGAGGACAGAGAAAGTGGTCAGCAATATACCCTTTGGTTTGTTTGGTCTGCAAGGTGATGGCTGACAACAATCTTTAGTTGTGGTCTGTGCGAAGAGAACAAACAAGAGAAAAAAAATGGATCAGAAAATGTCCCACTAAAGTTTCACAGTATTTCTAACAATTCATGCTACCCAAGATTGCTTCTAGTTAATTAAAATTCTATCTCATTTCATCAAAATGCATCACCTCACATCACCCCAGCTTAGCCTTCATTTACGAAATACAGAGCAACAAAAAAAGAAAATTCAATTTTGCAACATCTCTCACGTGCCATTTGCCTCTCTCTAAATCAGGAGTGATTTAAAGAACTTAAATTCCCCCTGTTTTCTACTTTCCTATTTATTTATTTTTTCATATTCAATTTCATTTCCTACTTCCCTCAATTTCAACTGAATGTTACATCTGAGGACGTAGATGGATAGAAGTATGTATTTGACATAATCAAAAATAACCTGGGTACTTCTAAAAACATAGCAAAAAAGACTTTAACATTCATTGGCCATGAATGGAAGCCATCTTTCTGCGGATGGGAATGAAATTCAATGGAGTATTTTGCCCCGCAAAGGTGGCAATTTTGGCCTACTTCTCCAGTCTCAGCCTCATTATTCCAGAAGGTCCACAAGAGACTGAAGAGGAAAGGAGAAACTACTGAAACACATTTCCCTCTTCTACTGCTAGAAGCATCAAATCTTTTATAGAACTTTTAACATCTTATGCCCAGCTATTTTAGAATCAATCTAGCTCAAAGATAGGGACTGACTAGTTAAAATCTAAAATGATATTGTAGCAGCTTTGGAACTAACTGGGCGAAAGAAATCTGTCGCTTAAGCTTGTGGACTACATCCAATGAAGGAGACTCAAATGGTGAAAGCTTATGTTATCTTTTTGCATATCAATCCAGACTAACACGGCTATGTCTTTGAATTCTAGTTAAATCTATTGAGAGATTGATTAACTTGGAAATTTTCGAAAGGGACAACTTAGGCTATTTCTGCACGAGGCTGGTGAATCGGTTCATGCTGTTTCTTATCAGATTTTCTGGGCTCAAAACAAGGCGGACTTTCCCTCATTTCCTTCTGCACAGCTACTGTGTATGTTCCATTCTGATTCAGAGGAGTGAGAGTTCATGAATCCACACAGCCTCCGCCGTTGCCACTCCCGCTATTCCCCTCACCCCGTCCCATCGGTTGTCATTGGGCCTTTTTTTTTTTTTTTGGCATGGTTTAGTACGTCATTGCATACGTGTATAAGTCTGTACTACCCCCCGGCCCCTCCCATGAGCCCTCCCCTAACCACCAATTTGCATTGGCGCAAATGTACGTGTCTGTACCACTGTGAAAGTACGAATCAGACTGATCTGGAAAATTGGAAAACCAATTTCTTCCGGTTTTCAAATAGTGCACTTTACCACCACATTGGTGTGCATTTAGTCAGAATTATGAGCGGAACGAAAGTAAATAAACCAAATCTAGTCCGCTCCAACGTGCAGAAGACCTCCATGGCAAGACGCATTGGCCTGCCTTAATAACTGTGTGCAGAAAGGGCCTTAAGCCATTTCCACACTGGCTTGTTATAGTGCTATTAGTCCACTTTCAACATCCTATGGAATTATGTGGTTTGCAGTTTAAGGAGGGACCTACAGTTTAGGGAAGGGCCTGCAAACCCCAGGATTCCACAGAATGTTGAAAGTGAAATAATAGCACTATACCAAGCTAGTGCAGAAATGGCCTTACTTACTTTTATTGACTTAACCAATTGACTTGGTTGAAATTTTCAGCAGTTGCTTAATACCAGACTTGTTATAAAGTTATTAAATAACTAAAAAATCAGCAGTAATATATGCCAACACACTGCCAGTCTTAAGTAGATGTTTCCATACACATATGTTCTATATTCTCTTTTAAATTCTCTCTGTGCAAGTCTTTCATCGCATTCTGATGCACATTTCACAATGTGACCCTGGTGCAATGGTCACACTGTTGGCTTTGTTTGAACAACTGGCCTGGAGCATGGTTGTGCTATTTTATTTCACTCAAATGCACCACTACTGTTTCAAATGTGCCAGTTCAAGACAAGGTATGCTTTGTTTCACAACCAGAGGTGAAATGGATATTTTGTCAAAAATTGTGACCTCAATAAACAAAACGAAAATGCAATGAAGAATGCAATCACATCCCCTACATTTGCTTGCTTCTTTTCATACATTTGTGGAAGTCTAGCACTATACACATAGAATCTTAAATGTGAAATGGCCCTTAATGATGCAAGAGACACCCCATCTTTGGTATACTGTGTTTATGGGATTTTTTTTCTAATAGTTTTTCATAGTTAACAAAAGTGTGATGTCACAAAATCAAACACTGCTATGAAACAGTGTTCTTTTTATTTTCTTTAAAAAAATGTACCATATTACCAGATTTTGAATGCCTGTTTTCAGATTTGCACAGTATAATAACCTATAATGTAATACATGCATAAATGTAAGAAACTCATTCATATTTTTTTTTTAGGATATGCCCACCATGTATCATTCAGAAAGAAGACAAATATTCCTGTCTGAATGTTAAGTCATCAGAGCAATATAGATTACATTGCCCATCTGTAGATTCACCAGGTTTTCTATTCGTTTACATTGTGGTTTTTGTTTTGTTTTGTTTTTCGTCCTCTTGTCATACACAGATCCCCAGAATCTCAAGCCTTATTAATAAGTTAATGATGCAGTACAAGAGCCATTTTCCATTGCTGGGTCTCACTTCACTCAGATGTTGTTTGGAGGAAGGACTCATTCAAGAACTATGGTTTTGCAGGCAATCATCTGTGCCAGTCACATATATGATCAATGAGCTTGTGCAAAGAAGATTCAAAATGTCCCATTACTAGGAAAAAATGGCTTGGCAGGAAGCCTACTCACAAATGCCAAGACACATGCTCAAAGGAGTACCCACTTGGCTACTAACGGCTCATCATTGTGGGTATACAAGAGATCAGCGTGCCTAAAGGACACATGCAGCAGGGGGAAAAGAGGGTTGTGTGATCATACAGATGACTACAGATACAATAATCAAAGAGGTTTTCTTTTTCATGGCCTCTGAGCAGCCCTACATGTAGAAGAATAGAAAGGCTGACTTACCCAAAGGCAGGGCAGGTGGCCTTAGGCAGTGGTAGGGTTCTGTACATTAGGAATGTAAAGGTTTATAAATGTAATAAATCTTCACAAATCATCAAAAACTGCAGTTTTCAAAGATTATTCACAGTTCAGGACTATTATGTTTCATAGATTGCATGTGCCCCATTTTCTGAAAATAACATTTTCTTTCCAGAGAACAAATTCCCTGAACCAAAACAGCATTTTCTACACAGAAAACAACATTTCGGAAAGATGTTTTCTGAACAGAAAACAGGCATTTTGTGTAGAAATTGTTTTCTGTGCGGGAAACTTGTTTTCAGTGCAGAATATGCAATTTTCCCTACAAAAAACTAATACTTATATTTTCATGCCCAGTAAGTCCCAACTGCTAATCTAGTATTCTCCTTGTCAAGCTTGTCAATACTATTTTTAGTCTTTTCATATTCTTTTCACTCTTACTGCACAGCTTGCCTAATAAAGGAATATATCTCAGACCTAAGAATTCAGCATATGTTGTCACTTGGATGTAGATTGGTATGGCTATAATTCAGGGCACATATCCATCTCAGGAAGGTTGAGGAGGATTCACTAACACTTACAGCACACTGTGTGTGAGTGTATGTGTGCGTGTATGTTTGTGTGCAGACATGTGCTTGCATATCTGTCTATCGGGTTGTCCGTCAGTACTGCAAAATCATAGTACCTACTTATAACAAATGAAGGCCACCATGAGAAGAACTGAATAATTATAGGTAGGACATTCTGCAGAACCTCATAACTGAAGAAAATATGAGGATCATGCCAGAATGCAGACATCATGTCAAAAGATAAGGTGAAGACATGCCTCGTGTTCGAGGCATGCAAAAGCAAAAACAAATCCATTCCAACTTTGATGAGGGGCTAGGATAAAACACAGGCTGGACAACATCCTGCTTTAAAGATAAACCCAGATAAATGGTGGTTAATTGTTCATAGACCTCTTCCTCTTCCTGCTACACATGTTAGTATACCTTTGTCTTTACCTTCCACCATGAACCTGGAGAAATGGAATAGAAAGGGGACAAATCAAGGCTGATGGTGAGTGACAGAGGCCCTTTTTGCATGGTGTGTGAAAGGGCACCTGGAGCGTCACACAATTCTGAGGAGTGATCTGCATGATGCAATCACAATCATGCAACACTCCAGGGTAGGGCAGGCACCGCTCGTGCACTTTTTCATTTTCAGCTTTCAGCTGAAAATGGTGCACTATCACGCATTGCTCCAGGGCCCCGTGCACATTTGCCATGCATGCGGAGCCTCTGGAGCCACACCAGTCATGCTTCCTGCCCCAGCACAGCCTAGGAAATTCCCAGGCTGCACTGCAGAAGGAAGAGGCAGGGCTCTCGTGCTACCTGCTCGGGAGCAGGAAGCTTGTGAGGAGCTGAAGCAGTGGGGACATGAGAGTCTCTCGCTGGAGGCTGCTCGCACAATCCTCACACCCCAGTACCAAAAAAGGGAAAGGGCCAAAGACTGGAAAGGGCTGGAAGGAATGAGTCAGAAGGCAGAAAATATTTACTAAGGGAAGGGAGTAATTGAGTTTGGAAGGTGATGAGTGAGGGAATAAAGGAAGCGCCGTTGGAAAAAAGGTATAAAATGTGAGCAAGGGATTAAGCAAAAGGAGACAAAGATGAGAAAGAAAGAAGAAGAGGTTATGAAGAGTCTCTTCAAAATTCTCTTTTTCAGAGTTTCTAATGAGTCATGTGTTGCATAAACCACTTACATTTGTTTCCTGCAAAGTTCACCCTGCAAACTGTACCGCAGCCTAGTGAAATTCATTTGATCATAGTATAGAGGTGGCCCTTATGAGTTGTGGTGCCTATCAAATAGAACGGTCTCCTGACTGAGTTCAGTCATGTTCCCAGTGCAAAATGTTTCTCTACCAGCTGAAGACGTACTTGTTTCTCCTCACCTTTTTTTTTTAAAAAACCCTACTTATAAGGCTGTTACAGTGCTATTATTCCACTTTCAACATCCTATGGAATCCTGGAGTTTGCAGTTGAGGGAAGGGCCTTTAGAATTCTCAGCCAGAGAGCTCTTTGGCCTCAGTAAACTACAAAACCCAGAATTCCACAGGATGGTGAAAGTGGAATAATAGCACTATAACAGAGTAGTGTGGAAAGGTCCATAGACTGATTATATGTAGTGATTTGAATGATTTCAGGGCAATATATTCATTGTTTTATCAATTGTAAGATGCTTTGGGAATATTAAAAATATACAAATGTTGTAACAAATAAAATTAGTATTTTGGAATTTTTGAGACTTAAAATGTTGGTTAAGATATAAGTAGTTTTCTGTATGTTATTTATATCTCATTTTTCCCTCAGAAATAAAAATAAAAAAAACAAATAAAAGGACATATCAGTGAACTCATACAAACTGTTTTTGATAAAATATAATTGAATTATATATAGAATGAAAAACAACAGAAAGTTTTTTTCAGTACTGGTACTGATCCTATATGTCATTATAGAAAATTTTAAATCCTACGTGGGTCATGTTATGACTAAAGTGGTGGTTAATAGTGTTGCAAATAGTGTGTTGCACTAGAAGACTTGAATCGCCTACAAAAGTGTATAGGGTCTCAGGATTATTTGGAAAATAGATAAAGTGAGGAAACTATGGCCTAGCTCCAACTAGACCCATTCAAGCAATGGGAACTTGGTAGGGATGTGACGAAAACAGGCTCATACTTGTATTCTTAATGAAAAAAAAAGGTTCTTGGCACTCAAGACAGGCTGCCAAGTGAAAAGAGAACAGCTTTGAGATTATTTGCATTTTCGGACTTCATTTGCACGTGGTTTTTCTGCCCAGAAAGCCTTCGAGGGCAGCAAATATATTTTCAGCACAAAAACCAATATTATTTCACAGGAATCAGTGTATTACTGGTTACAAAGTACATGATCTGCTTTTGCATAGAAAACATGTTTTTATACATAGAAAAAAATATGCATTTTCATTCAAATGAATGCCCCCAAACAAATTCCCAAGGTACTTAAAAACTGCACAGAAAACTTCATATTCTCATGAAGCAGGAAGAAAATTGTGGAAATTATTCTTTCCTGCATGTATAAGTAATATAAGCAGAAAATTTACATTGCTAGATCTTTAAAAGTCAATACTTACGTAGGTTCCATTCATTGAATGGGTCTACTCTAGTTGGAGCTAACAACTGCATTTATGCCCATGTATGCTGCTATGAAGGAAGTCAGGACTGAAAAAAAAAAGTAATAATGTCTGATCTCTTGATTTCAGCCGTTTCCACACTACACCGTTATAGTACTATTATTCCACTTTCAACATCCTGTGGAATTCTGGGGTTTGTAGCTTACTGAGGCCATAAAGCAATCTGGCTGAGAATTCTAAATCCCCCTTGTCATACTGGGATTCATGCCAGCCTCCCAAGGTTGACTCTCCTCTGTGAAAAAGGCTGGTAATTCCTTCAGCGTTATTAATTATGCTGCCACCACCCACTGAATTCTGAATATCTGAGCAGTACCACGGGACCCTGCTCAGTGGATTACCAATCTCTGTGTTTAGGACCTTTCCTTCCCTCTCACCTCCCCCATTCTGAGTGAGAGAAGTCCTATCTAGCATGTTTCAAAGACTGGTGTGGGAATGGAGAGAAACAGAGGTTTTACAGAAAGTATTTAATCAAGGCATGGAAATAAACAAGACAATATCACACGAGAGGCTCCCCCCTCCCAGGCACGCTTAAGTTACAAGTAGTTACAAAAACAGATATAAAAACACAGATACATTCTTAAGATCAGCAAACTCCAAAATAATAAAAAGCCCTAACGCGGCTAACTACTTTATTCTAGTACTCACAGATGGTCATAGGCTTAGATGTTCTAAGAGAGAAGAGAGAGCCAGGAGGCACGGCATGCCTGCCAGCCTACGACTGGCCAGATCTCCTCTCTCGGAGATTCCTTTGTTCTCTCTTTGTTCTTCTCTCGGCCACATGGCCTTCCTGAAGTTTTATTAACTTCTCCCAAGAAGCATCTCGAAGTGTCTCGAAGATGCCCACCTCTTCCCTTGTGGTTGGTCAGTTCTCACCCTCTGACCTATGATGCTGACCCACACTAAATGTAATCTAATCCCAACACCTCATTAACCCTTGGTTTACCTGCAGAGGGAAGTATCTCCCTTTTTGCCAAGCTTAGATAATGGGAAGCCCCATTATCACACCCTTCCCTAAACTGCAAACCCCAGGATGCCACAGGATGTTGAAAGTGGAATAATAGCACTATAACAACATAGTGCGGAAATGGCCTTCATTTAGGATTATCTACTAATAGAATAGGATTACAAGAAAAGTAATAGATGAAATAGTCTGACTGTATTTATCACTCATAAAATAAATAACAGCTGTTCAGTAGCTACATACAATCTGAATGTCTGTTTTTATATTTTGAGAATTATCCATACTGGTGTTGAATTACCTAATCTATTTATTTTATGCATTATTGTTCTATCAGTAGATCATCCTAGGTGGAGTTGACAGGTTTAAAAACCTGGGAGAACAGATGAGAAATCATAGTGACTTGTTCTCTTGTAGACCTCTATTGAAGTTCAAGAGGCTGCTTTAAGAACCAAAGGTACACAAAAAATTTTTTACAGAAGGATCAAAGTTGGTGCAAAATATAATGCAAATGTATGAATTTATTGCATGAAGTATTTATTCTTTAATATTAATATTAGAGTATGTGAACTGATAATAGTGAGTTGTCATTTCAGGCTACTAGACTAATACATTCCTAATAAGAAACTAATAAGATTTGGCATCTAGAAGATCTCCATTTCAATGATGAGAGGGTTTTTTTTTAAAAAAAAAAAATGGCAATGAATGGAGCTGTAAATGTAGCACATTCTAATGAAAGAAATCAGATTCATCAATTATCATATCCCAGCTGAGATGCTACTTACCTATCAAGTCCCATTAATCTTTCAGGAATTAAATTATAATTGTCCTCTACAGTTGTTCCTCTTCAGCATAGTAGCGAATGGTTCTGGTACATCCCCATTCAGAAACAAGTATTGCTAAATTCAATTGGCTTTCTGTCAAGAACTGGATGTTGCAATACATGCACCCTAAAAAAGACTGAACTGTGAAGAAATTCATGGTTTTATTTCCTTGGTGAACTCACTCACTAGACTTGGACAAGGCTGTCCCTCCCATCTTCAGCCCCATATCTGCCAAAAGGAAATGTTTGTCTTATCTCCCTTCAAAAATTTTGGTAGAGATTACAGCAACAGTTTATGAGCAGTGCTTAAAATATGGGAAAGCACAAATATTACTAAGTATTGTACAAATATTACTAAGTATTCACATTTATCAACCTAAAATGGATTTTAATTTTTAGCAAAATCCATCCATGCCCCTTGAAATAAAAATGCAATTTCCATTAATTAGTTTGATGATTAACTAATTTTAAATTATTTACTAGTTACTTGTTAGTATATGACCCTATTTAGCCCATTGTTTTGTTGAAAAAGTGCCCAGAACTATGACTTCACAAAATTCAGTGAGAAGACAATCCCCTCCCTGCCTTCATACTTATAGTAAAAAAAAGACATGGCACTAAAGGGAGGAAGGAGGGAAGGGAAAAAGCAATGTCAGGTGCCAGTTCTTAAGAGTTACATTTCTTCTGATGATCATTCAGGATGCAAACAGGTTAGAGTGGCCAATAGATATGCCCCCCCCCCCAACAACTGTCACCTAGAGGCAGCCATGTTTTTGCAGGATTGGGTGTAATGGATCCCAAGAGATGAGTCAGGCCCTTTTCACACCTTACCTTTTTCTGAAGCCATTGTGTGGAGATCCAAGGAAAGCCCCTCCTGGGAGGGAATTGCTTCTGCTGTGCTCCCCTTCGCACCAGCTGTCTGCTGGACGGGAGGAAGCACAGTGGCTCTGCCCGTCCCTTCTGGAGCACAGCCCAGCAGTTTCCCAGGCTGCACTGGGAGCAGAAGCACAGCCATTGCACTTCCTGACATTCCACATGACAGGTTAAGTGCAGGAGGGAGGAGGAGGACTGCGCAATTGCATGTCATTGTCAGGAGAAACCCAACAATAATTTAATCCACAGTTGCAACGGGTTGCCACAGGACCACCACAAGATCATGATGACATCATGCAGAACTGTTGTTGCAATCCCATGGTGATCCTGTGGCCATTGCTGGTTGGGGGTGGTGTACAAAAAGGGCCTCAAATGCCACTATAGTTTCAGTTTATGGAATACAAAACATTGTACTTTCCAAGTCTGTGTCACTACAGTCAATAAATAATTTTTTTTCTTGAATTCACAGTTTTATGTGAATTCAGGTTGTCTTTGATAAAAGTCCAATTGATGAGAAAACACAAATGCACCATTAATTATTTTATTCATTTGTTTAGATTTATAGTTCTCCAAGTCCCAAATGGCTTAAACTAGGTCACAGTCATTTAAAGCTGGTTAACTGCACTTGGAAAGTACATTGAGAAATGGCCTATGGTTGGCTAGAGGGAGCAGTTTCAATAGAAGCTAAGCATAACGTGGCCATTTCAAATTAATTTTCTCAGAGAGTTATGATTTAATAGTACCCAAGGTTTGATTCAAAACTCGAGGGAATGCCATTGAGATTATCAAAACAGTTTAACATGAATCACTACAAACTGATATTGACAAGTGTTATGCTGCCCTGGTGACATGATTTTACTGCTGACTTTAGTCTTTTTGAATTATCATTTTGGGAAAGATTAATGTAATCTTCTTCAAGAAAATATAAATAATCCTGTCACTATTCTTCATAAAAATCTTTAAAAATGACTGGATCCAAATAGATATGATAATCACTTAAAGGAACATGTTCAACTTGGAAAGATGAGCCCAATACTAATTAGAACATGGGGGCCACCTCAGACACCAGATTCTTCATGTCTTTCACAGTCCACAAATAAATGTGTTCAATTTATCATCAGAGATACTTGCCTGGCATCTTATTTCTAGACATTTCAAGGCCTGGTGCTGTAGTGGCTGCGGGCTCTCATCTCAAAGAGGTGGTGAATCTATTCTGTGTTTTAGTCCAGACTTCAAAGCTGTTCTCCAAGGCACCAAACTATTCAGAGGATAAGATTTTGCCCTCTTTAACATTTCATCTGAAACTTGGAAGAGCTTGATTGCCCCAATGACATACAAGTCACCAGCTAACACTGGCCAGATGAATTCCCCCCCCTTTTTTTAATTCTCTCAGGCCTTTCAAAATCTTTGAATTTCAAATTTTAAACTGTTATCTCATTGGCCATTTCCACTCCATACTTTCAAAGTGCTATTATTCCACCTTCAACAGCAGTTTAGGGAGGAGTAGTTAGAATTCTCAGCCAGAGAGCTTTTTGGCCTCAGTAAACTACAAACCCCAGAATCCCACAGGATGTTGAAGGTGAAATCATAGCACTATAACAGTGTAGTGTGGAAATGTCCTCTGTTCACAGGTGATTTCTTTAGTCATTCAATGAAACTGCTTTTCTCTCAGGTGACCATGTTTATGCTGAAAGTTTATATTTCTGTGCCCACAACATTTACTAAATAAAAATGCATAAAATGCATAAAATGCGTTTCTCTCTTGGAGAAAGGGTAACTCTTTGCGGTTTTAATAATTAGGTGTGTTTGGATGAGGTCTATGGAATAGCACACAATGTGATGAGCAAAAAATTTGTGACAAATTTAATAGTTACGGTAAAACAAACCAACCCATGGGACATTTCAGCATTTTACACCAATTTCAGTCACAGGCTCAGGATAAATCATTTGACTGGTCAGAGACATTCTTCTCATAAGCTGTGAAATTTCTCTTGCACTTGTGACTAAAATGGGTGCATAATGAAATAAATTGTATATGGATTTGCTTGTTTTAACTTACCTGCTAAATTCATTGTGAATTTGCTTGTCACCACAGTGAGTGTTTTTGTTTTGTTTTGTTTTGTTTTGTTTTGTTTTTTTTGAGAACTGAAAGTATATGAATTGCATCACCAAAGTATTGATTATGGAACAGTGCATGTAGCAATGTCAACATACAGATATCTGTGCATCACCAATTGGAGACTAAAACATGTGCTCATGGAAGAGGTGCTATTTTTTTTCCTACCGCAGACACCAAAAAGTGTGCCAAAACAGAAAACTGTGCACCAAACAATAAGCTGCATTTTAATGCAGCTTACTATGTATTTGCTTGTTTCTAGCTTTTAATCATATTTGCCAGTATTCTGCATTAGCTACTTAGATACACATAGCCAGTATAGAATACTGGCAAAGATGATTAAAAGATAGATACAAGTAAATATATAAGTTATATTAAAACATAGTTCATTGAGTTTTC